>CAUYUJ010008058.1:260000-310000 GCA_963575745.1 Prorocentrum cordatum | reverse complement strand
CCCCCTCCCCAGGGCCGGCCCGTCGTCCCGAGCCGGCCTTTTGAACGGCCTCGCGAAGCCCGAGAGACGTGCGGTCCAGGAGCCAAACAAGTGGCGCCAAGCGGCGCCGCCTCGTTATACGTACCTCTTTGCCGCGCCGGATGTCTGGGGATCCCTGGGCAACCACTGCGAACCGTATCCCTGCAGGTCAGACTTCCGAAACGTATGCAGCCAGGTGAACCCCAGCGGAGGTGTCCGATACCCCAGCGACGATTGGACCAGCAGGAGAGGGTTCGCAGTCCTGCAGGCCTCCCAAATGGGTACCAAGTATGTGGGGTCGGGGATCGCAACGCATCGCCGATACATCGGCGACGTCAGCAATGCAACGGCGGCGGCGGGGTGGGGAAAATCGGGCCCCACATTGCGCCGCATCGCCGATGCATCGGCGATGCGGCGCGATCCTCCGACCCCATCATTACTCGGACCCCGTATGGGAGGCCACGAAGAGCCCCCCCCCACCCTGACATCCGCCGATCTGCACTTTCCCATCCGCGGCCCCACAGGTCCCGACCTCTTCCCAGGGGCTGGTATGCCGCCCCCGATCCAGAACTGATGTCAACACGGGGGAAAACGGGTCTTGAGGGAAACGGGTCCTGGACCATGGTGCCTTCCCGCGGGACCAGCTCCTCATCCCGAGTCGCCGTCTGACATTCCTGGGGCCCGCGGAGGGCCCCAGGAGCCTGTACATGGCGAGAAACCTCGGGACCCGTTTCCCTCAGGACCCGCTCCCCCCCTGGCGATGCTGGTCCCCGGGGCCCACGGCGAACGGAACCCCGCAGGCCGACATCGGAGAAGAACTGCCCCACGGAGAAGCTCACATCGCCGGAGGAGGAGGAGAATGAGGAGGAGGAGGAGGAGGAGGAGGAGGAGGAGCAGCAGAAGGAGGAGGAGGAGGAGGAGGAGGGAGGACGAGGAGGAGGAGGAGGAGGATGGAGGAGGAGGAGGAGGAGGAGGTTAGAGGAGGAGGAGGAGGAGGAGGAGGAGGAGGAGGAGGAGGAGGAGGAGGAGGAGGAGGAGGACGAGGAGGAGGAGGAGGAGGAGGAGGAGGAGAAGGAGGAGGAGGAGGAGGAGGGAGGAGGAGGAGGAGAGGGAGGAGGAGGAGGAGGAGGAGGAGGAGGAGGAGGAGGAGGAGGAGGAGGAGGAGGAGGAGGAGGAGGAGGAGGAGGAGGAGGAGGGAGGAGGAGGAGGAGGAGGAGGAGGAGGAGGAGGAGGAGGAGGAGGAGGAGGAGGAGGAGGAGGAGGAGGAGGAGGAGGAGGAGGAGGAGGAGGAGGAGGAGGAGGAGGAGAGGGAGGAGGAGAAGGGGGGGAGAGGAGAAGCCCCTGGCGGCGGCCCTCCTGCCGTCGAGCTCCCCCCAGCCTGGGCGCCACGCCTCCGGGAGGCGCAGGCCCGCGGCGGGCCGCGGCGGCCGGCGCCCCGCCGCCCGGTGGTGGTGCCCACGGCCGCGGCGGCGCCGGGCGGGGCCAGCCCTCGGCGCGCGCGCGCGGTGCCGCCGGGGGCCTCCCCACTGCGCTGGTGTTTCCCTAGGGGGCCGCATGCGAACCCGACCCCTCCCCCCCTCGATTTCTGAGGGGGAGGGTGGGGTTCGCTTTCGTGGGGGCTGGGGGTAGGGTTCGCATGCGGTCCCCTATTTCGCAGGTTGCGGCTCTCGGTGGCCGCTTCCCTGACATTCCAGCGCCAGCAAACGGCACTCCAGACCTATCAACCTGGCTGGACTGCCTCCAGCGTCGACAGGAGTTTGAGGGTCGACGTCTTGGTGCTATTGTTTAGCTCTCCTGTTCCCTGATAGACAACACCTCGCTGTCGCACCCCGAGGCAGGTAGGAAGGGCGGGCCGGGCTTTCGCCTGATACTATGATCCTGAAGCTGACCAATTGGGTACAGCTTCGCAGATGCAAGGCGGGCCGCTTCCAAAAAGTGGCTCTCGCCTTAGTGCCGCGCACACTCGTCTCAAGATTCGCAAGAATTTCGCGGATTGAGGGCGGGGTGTTTTCAACAGTAGCTCTGGCCTTAGCGCCGCGCGCAGTCGTTTGAACAAATTGCAAGAGTTTCACGGATCCCCACTGTTAACATAACAGGAACTGCGTTTTGGAACGATTCAGGACTGTCAGGGCGCAACAGTTACATGGAGTCGCGGTGTCGAAGTACCATGTTTGGTGTTCTGGCACCGCTCAAGATCGTCACAACACAACAGTCGAGATGAATGGCGGCGTTAAGATCACGAGAATTCGTGGATGATGTTTGGCACGCTTGAATTTCTGCAAACCGTTGTCTCCCAGCGAAGCACTTCATTCAGGGGAAATGAATCCGTGTAGGTGCCTATGAAGAGGGAGCTTGGAGGTCAGCTTTATTCCAACATTGTTCATGAGTCTTGGTTTTACACTGGTCCTTCTCCTCCTTCTCCTCCTCCTCCATACTGATGCTTCCGCTCGCGCCGCGCGGGTCACCACTCTAGAAGTGTCTGACGCTCATCAAAACTACCCAGACGGGCGAGGCGTCCGTAGGTGCCTCGAGTGGGTGGCGCACACGGCTTTCTACCAACTACGCCACCATCCAAATCCCCCCTAAGTCGGCACAAAGACACACACACACACATGTTCCACATCCGCAGCGTTGCAACCACATCTACAACGTTGGCTGGGGGACGTGGGTGGGAAGGTGGGGGGGGGAACATGGCGTGTTCCTGTTGAGGGCGGCGTCGGGCTTCCTGATAGCCCCAAGGGACATCGATCCAGTGGGGCTGTTCTTAGCTATTTCGGAAGTGTCTTCGAAAGCCGTTCCTCTCGCGGGCGACTTAAGGGCCCCTTTTCGGAGTTGCTTGAAAGCCTCGGGAAGCCCATGTGGAACTGCAAAGTCTATGGGGCACTTCCGGATTGCTCTTTTTCGGCCTGTCTTGGGGGCCCTCTCGAAATCTCGTGGGGCAATTTGGGAACGGGCTTGCAAGCATCTGCAACCCTCTTTGGGGTGGGGTCTCTTGGGACCGTTTTGAAGTTCTTCTGGGGCCCTCATGGGCCGCTTTGGGGTTCCCGACAACGCAACAAAACCTAAATCTGTCAACAAAACTAGAAAACCCGTAATGCGTATCCATCGGCCGCTGTCTTGGAGACCGCCTCCCTCTGTCTCGCCCCAACAAGGCCTAGACGCGGTAGCGCGACACGTCGGTTATGTGACAGAGGGGCGGCTGGGTTTATGGACCAAGCGAACTGCAAGATAGTCCCAGATAGCTCAACACTGCCTCCAAAATGGCACAAGAGAGCCCCAATGCTTCAAGATATCCTCCAACATGTTTTGCCCATGGGCGGCTCCAACATTGCCCGGGGCGGCTTCAAGTATCCACTAAGCCTCACAAGGGTGCCCCCGAGATGCCGAAATCCTTCAACGAACTGAAAGGTGATTCAGTATGGTTGTTGCCGTCTCGCCGTGTTGTTTCCGATAGGTTTTTGAGGCATCATGCTCCAAGATCGCCGAGATCCCCAAGAGGGGGCAGAAAAGCTTCACGACGGCCCCAGGAACCAAAGAGCGCCCTAAGAGCGCCCCAAGAAACAAAAGACGACTGTTCGGCATCCGGCAAGGCGACGCTAAGAAAGGACTCTTGTTTTTCATTGACGACCATCAGGACTGAAATACAAACCCAACAGAGCCTCAAAGGCAGCCAAAAGGTCAACACAACAAAACAAGGCCCGAACATGCCTCCAAGAGGCCCCCAAGGGCAATGCTCGCCTGAGGAGCGTTTCTGAACGGGTTGGTGGGGATTCTTTTTGTTCGTAACCGCAAGCGGACAGCCGCGCGGCGTCGTGGAGTCGCGCGAAAGGCAAGCCAACAACGGCCAGGACTGGCCAGGCACTACAGCAGGCGAGCGCCGAAAAATGCAAGCAATGAGGCGGGCAGCTAGCCGAACCGGACCGAGGCCGGGCGCGGGTGGCGAACGAGCAGCGAAAATGGCGCCACGCAACTAACCTCAGCACAGCTCAGAAGCCGAAGACAACCGAGCCCAGGCACACCTGTGACATCGACCTCCTCGAAAGAACTCACCACGTCTCCGATAACGCCGCCGTCGTCAACCACTAAGCTGCGAACCACACCGCGCAAGCGGGAGACCTCGAAGCGCCACCAGTCTCTGCATCCTACGTGCCCCAATCGGCGGGATGAGTCGTCAAAGGAGCATCTGCCAGTGGAAGGCACGTGTGCTTCTGCCACAGAACGGATCACGTAATACCACCAGATGTCAGGCCCATACAGCTCCTGCGGGGGACGCCGCGGGACGGTGGACGGGCCAGAGACGGTAGATCGATGAACCACCTGGCCCGCGCGCCCCGGTGGGAGCGCTGAGGGTCAGGGCCGTGCTGCGAATGGGGTCGTAGCTAACAGCCGCAGAGATACTGTTGCAAAACTGTGAGTGGTGTCGCAGCTAACAGCTGCGGAAATACTGTGTCAAGGGCGGCCCGTGCGCCTCCAGCGGGGGGGCAGCCGCGGGAGGCGGTCGGGACGGTCGAACCGGGATGATTATTGTCAGCATGCTTCGTCTCCCCGGGGGGAGCGCCGGCACGCTGCACCAAGTCGGTCGCATGCAAGGGCGAGATGCGCGGTGCAGCCACTGAGCCCGCGCCCCGCCTGCAGAGGGGCAGCCGCAGAAAGGTGGACGGGCCAGAAAGATCGGTAATCGAAGTAAGGTGAAGTGTAAGCGCCCCTGGAGGACGCGGCGAGGGCAGGCCAAACAGCTGAAGGGGGTCGCGGTTAACAGCCGCGGAGTTAGTGAGAAGACGCAAGGGCCAGAGCACCACCTGCGGGGGGACAGCCGCAGGAGGAGGACGGGCGGGCCTGCCCAATGAGACCACGGCGCGCAGGCCCTAGCACCCTGGAGGGAGCACCGATGGCACGGGCATGGACTGAGTGGCGCTCGCAGCTAACTAACAGCCGCAGAGCAAGTAGAGACATGGTGGAACGAGCCTCCTGAGAGGGGGCGACTGCAGGAGGAGGGGCGGCGAGAATGGCGCGGTGGCGGGGCAAAGGAAGGGGAAGGCGAGGGGGGGCGGCTAACAGCCGCAGTCAGTGCGAACAGAGCGAGGGGCCGCCAGGCAGGAATCTGAAGGGCGCGGGCTGTCAAGCCGGATGGCCAGCGAGGGCCAAGCACCAGTGTGCGGGGCAGCGCGGGGCTGCAAAGGGTGCCGCAGGGGCTCTAGCAGTGACGGGGGCCCGCGTGGAGGGGTCCGATCCCCGAACCGCCTACGGCGTGCTGGGGGGCGGCAATCACCGAGGCCGCAAAGTGGCGTCCCTGAGGGGGCCCTAAGGCTTAGGACGGGCCGGCAGCCCCAGCTAGCTGGGCACGTCCAAGGCGGCACTGGCGCACGCGAGAAGGTGCGCAGGAGGAGCCGACCAGCCCCGTTGGCCAGGAAGGGTTGGGCTCCGTGAGGCACACTGATGTACAGTATGGGGCGCCCGCGAGTGTCGTTGCGTGCGCCCGTCTATGCGGCCTGGGCGGGACTTAAGAGTACGCCCAGGGCTGGCGCGAGCGCACTGCCCTTCTGGGTACCACCGTCCTTGTCCAACGGTTGTCGCTGTCTTCGCGGGGCCCCTTGCCTTTGGCCTTGCCAGGGGTGCCCGCAGTCCTAGCTCTGTCGCTGAACCGAGCGCGGACTGCACCCCAGTTGACCCCCAGACGGAGCGCTGCGTCCATCTTGAAGATATCGCACTTGTGACTGAGCCATGCTTTGAGGAAGCGCACGCAGGAATCGGGGCGCTGGCGCGTGGGGTCAGCGCAGATGCGGCCCGACGGCGGGGGATTTTTGGTCGCCCATTGGTGCCATACTCCGTTGAAGTAGTCACCCAGGTCTCTCTGAAGTCGCTTCACGGTCTCGGCAGGAGCCTCGCCAATGGGGTTCAGGATGTCGACTCGCTCCAAAGGGGTGTTGTAGATGTAGAATCCTGTGTCCGGGTCGAATCGGTCTTGCGAGCAGTCGGCTTGCGCACTCCTGAAGGATGGCCAGGGGCCTGACCGGGGAGTGGGGAGGTCGTCGGGAATGGGGGGTGTATGCGTACGCGCGGGCCGGCTCCAGCGGTCGTCGGCCTCCCAGCTGGACCACCCTGCCCAGTCTGCCCAATGGCCGCCGTAGGGGCTGCTGCGGCTGGTCTCGCGACGCCGGCGCGGGCGGCGCTCACGCCACCCTTCGCCCCAGTCAAACTCATCCCGCGTCGCATTGGCCGCCCGGGGTTGCCGGGGGATGCCAAGGGAAAGCGGGGCTCCGCGCTCTGGGAGGCGCGCGAGGTTCCCGTCATCCTGCCCAGCAAGCACGGGGGAGGCGCATGGACCATCGACGGGCGAGGTGGGGCTGCAGGACTTGTCAGCAGCCTCAGGGCTGCCGGAGGAGTGAATCTGCACGACGGGGGGTTCCGAGCTCGGGGTCGGAGACAGGGCCACGGGCGCCACTTCGCGGCCCCGGCGCGAAGAGGACTTGCCGTCGAGGGAGCCAGCCGCAGAGGTTTCCGAGCCCACGTCCCCGCGGCCGGCGGCATCGTCGTCTCCAGTGGCGGGAGGGAGGCGGGCCGAGTTGGCCACTTGGCGGGGGGGGGTGCTCGGAGGAGGGGCAGGGAGGAGGAGGAGGAGGAGGAGGAGGAGGAGGAGGAGGAGGAGGAGGAAGAGGGAGGAGGAGGAGGGAGGAGGAGGAGGGAGGAGGAGGAGGAGGAGGAAGCCCCCATGGGGCCACCGCGCCCGTGGCAGATGCGTCAGCGGCAGTGCTCGCAAGCCGCGGGCGGGCATCGTCAGGGAAGTGCGAGCTGGCCCCGCGGACGTGGGGGGGGCCGGCGCCGCTCCGCGCTGACGTCGCGGAAAGGGGCCCCAGGACTTACAAATAAATACACACAGATAAAAAGAGCCCCAGATGTTCCCACATTTGGATTTCTTTGCCTTCCCCCCCACTGCCCATATTTTCCCATATTTTCTGGGGAATCGACGATTAATTGTGTCTGCGTGTTTCTTTCCCTCCTGCGTCGCGGGGGAAGGTGCCACCTCCGTTGCCCCGATCGGGTTCCCGGGTGTGCGGGGAGCAAAGGTATGAAACTCTGCCGGTGCGTCGGCCGCCTCAGAATGCTGCTCGCCGAACCGCGCCCACCAGGCTGGTGAGAATATTTCTTTTTGATTAGCGGCCCGCAAGGAAAAGTCCAGAGGGCGTAAGGACCGAGGCTGGGGCACAGCGCAAGATAATTAGCGCGAGAACGCGCGAAGTGCACATGCAGCGAGGAGTCGCCCTGTCGGCGCCAACTCGGGAAGAAACAGACACAAGCAGCCGGCCGCGAGGCACGCACAGCCTGCACCGGTGCAGTAGTAGAGGCCGGACCAGCCGAAGGCGGCGGGAGCGGCGGACGGAAGCGCGAGCAAGCGAGGAGCCGCCCAAACGGCGCCCGCAAGCAGCGACCACTTGCCAGCCACAGCACGCACGGGGCCTGCACCCATGCAGCCGCGACGGCCAATTCAGCTGTGGGCAGCAAGGAGCAAGGAGCGCAAGGAGCGAGAGGCAACGAGACAGGCAGAAGGAACCCTCACTCACGGAGCACCCGGTGCTCACCGATTACCACAAGAGCGCGACTGGAGAACTCCGTCGAATAGGGTACACTGACTGACGAGCGTGCCTTGCTCAGGTCCCAACCCTGTTACCACAGCCCGTGCCAAAGTGGCGCG
Organism: Prorocentrum cordatum; assembly: GCA_963575745.1. NCBI lineage: Eukaryota > Dinophyceae > Prorocentrales > Prorocentraceae > Prorocentrum > Prorocentrum cordatum. The sequence continues at coordinate 302,292 of CAUYUJ010008058.1, read as the reverse complement.
CCGTAGCCAGCTGCTATTTATCCTCACTCCAGGAGATGACCCGGTGCATCCAAACTGCAGGGCAACTAGCTCACTAAGACTCACTGGTCCCGCCGACAGGCGTCTGCCGTGCCCCAGGCACGGTGAAGGGCGACTGCAGCTTGCCGGCATCCCCATGGTGGGTAGTGCTGCAGACTGGTGAGAATACGCAGAGCATCAAGAACTCCAAGACGCAACAGCGATGCTGCAATACAGCTTTGCTTCCCAAGTCCCCCACCCCCCCTCATACGCCCCGACAGGCATTCATCACGCCACCTTGGATGTCGAGCGCCTCATGAGGCAGCCATTCAACCGAGGGCCTCGTTTTAGACGAGGAACCGACCTGCATCCCGGATGTCCTCTCCCTCTGCGCAAGAGCTGCTGGAAGCGTGTATGTCAAGTGTGTGGGCGGCGCTCAAGCGACAGCCACAGCTTGACAGTCCCCAGCAGTGACCACCAAACTGTTGTCAAGTTCGAGCTTCAGGGTCGTGACTGGCGAGAAAGTTAGAAGCGAATCGCTGGGCCCGCTCGACCGACACGCCTGGTGGCGCGACGAAGACGAGTTGCTTCTAGTGGAGGGGGGAGAGGAGGAGCAGAGGAGGTGAGGAGGAAGAGGGGGAGAGTTCCTTCTCCTCTTGGCAGTGCAGGGCTACGCCCCTGCCCCCCCCCCCGCCCCCGAAACCCACCTGCCGAAGCCGACCTGTCCACCGACCCTCCCTCTGTCCCTCCCTCCCCGCCCACACTCACACACATCTTGAGAGGGGGATCGGAGGAGGGAGGGGGGCAGTGGACGAGGGAGGAAGAGGAGGAGGAGGAGGAGGAAGCAAGAGGGAAAAGGAAGGAGGATGGAGGGAGGAGAGGCAGGAGAAGAGTCAGGAGGGAGGAGGAAGGAGGGGATGAGGGATGGAGGAGTACGAGGGGAAGACGGATAATAGAGCAGACAGGACAGGGATGAAGTGCGAGAGGGGGGAAGGGAAGAAGGGTGGACATATAGACACAGGCAGAAACGCGCGGAACGTCCGAGGACGGCTCGTTGGTGGGCGGCGAGTTGGGCGCACAAGCCCCTGTCTTCGAGCCCAGGCCTTCTACACGTTATCGGCGTCATGTGTACTCGGCAACCGCGTCCTCCCAGCGCTTTCTGAGTCTTCTGGCTCGGCGTTGCATGAGCCTGTGCAACTGTACCTCTCCGATGGACTCAGGGAGGGGATAAGGAATAATAGGAGGGAGAGAAAGAGAGAGAGAGAGAGAGGGCGAGGGAGGGAGGATGAGGAGGTCCGTCATGCGCTCGAGGGGGAGGGGCCACGCCCCCCCATCCTCATCCCGAAACCCGCATACCGAAACCGACCCATCCATCGGCCCTCCCTCTGTCTCTTCCTCTCTCCCTCTCATTCACTAGCCCACCAGAAGTGGGGCGAGGGGGGATCACAGGGAGGGGGGGGGGCGGGGGAGGAGGAGGAGGAGGAGGAGGAGGAGGAGGAGGAGGAGGAGGAGGAGGAAAACGAGGAGGAGGAGGAGGGAGGAGAAGGACGGCAACGACGAGGACCAAATTGTGCATGCCAAGGCCCCCCCCTGAGGAAGAAGCTCACAAATGAGAGAAGCGGTCTCCTGAAAGGGAAAACCGAAGCAAGTCCTGGAGCCACGGCCCCCTGTCCACGTCGACGAGGAGGATCAAGAGGAGGACGAGGAGGAGCGGAAGGGCGAAGGGCGGAATGGGTAGAGCGGGGGGGAAGGCGGATAAGGAGAAGGAGGGCAAGGCAGGAAGTGGAAGGGGCACGGGAATCAGATGATGTGCTCGGCATTCGGGGGGGCGAGGCTGGGAGGCCAAGAGCCAGAGAGCACGGAACTGGCAACACGTGCTTTTTTTTCTGATCGCGTGCCACGGCGAAACACGCAGCTGAGCTCTTATCGATGCTCCTGTTTATCCACCCCTTTCCCTCACATGACTCCTCCCTGCCACTCCCCCAGACGTGCCGGTAGGGCGATATAAGCGCTTCGCACGACATTCCCCTATCACTGATTGCCCCGAATCTTGGACTTTGAAACAGCTACGCAGATCGGGGAGGGGGGGAATCCCAACAGCTCCTTGGGCGGAGGTGGTTTAGAGAGCCCGTTCTGTTCCACCCCTCTCTTCACCTTCGGGGAGGGTTTTTGTTTACTGCTCCTTATTGATATACACCCCCTCCCCCAGGCGACAGGGCCCCCAACCAGGAACCATGAGGACACCATGACGACCCGCCCCCCACCATCCCTGACAAACATTTTTTACCAAAAAAAATCAAACCGCATGCTGCCTCCGCATGTGGAACATGCGCGGCCAACCCGATGCGGCCCCCGCGCCATCCCTGTCATAGAACAATGTCAAGTAGACTTTTGGGCAAAGCCTTGAGCCATGCTCGTGGGGCCTACGAACACGTTGTATTGTTGTTGACCAGGACTGCGGGGGTGCCCGCATATTTCCTGCCGCGCGCACGGCTACCATCCCTGCCACAAAAATCCCAGACGCACCTCGCGGCTAAATATGGATCGTGCGCGGCCAGCCCGCGATCAGTGTCAAACTGTCTTTGACAAGGACCGCGGGGGTGGTGGCGCGTGGCCTGCTGTGCGCAGGCCCACCAGACAATAATGGGCGTTGGTTTTCGACAAGGATGGCGAGGGCCGACATATGTCCCGATGCGTGCTGTCACGTGCGCAGGCGCACCTGACGCACTCTGCACATGCCCCGAACATGGCGCACCTGACGCGGCTGGAATGTGCGGCGCACATGGCGCACACGGAGCACGTGGCGCAGCTGGCGCACCAGACGTGCCTGGCACGCTCGGCCCCAAGGGTGCCTGGCGCGCGTGGCGCCCCTGGCACGCGTGGCGCACCTCGCCCAAATGTCGCGCACCTGGGGTCGGCTTTGGTTCCCAGTACCTGCCCATCTAAAGACGACCGCTGAACATGCTCAGGATCGGGTGTTACTGATGTGTCGGGAGGGCGGGTGGGAGTGAGATAGACGACTTGCGGACGGGTGGGTAGCTTGATCCCTCCCCCTACCCCTCCCCTCTGGGCCTGGAGGGGTGCGGGGGGACGCGGGTCGTTGGAACGTCTGTTTTGGCCTAGTACGGCGCCACAGCAATTCGATAGAGCTCAAGATGACCTCCGAGATCGCTCAAGATAGCCATCGATGACTCAAGATAGCTTCCAACAAGCCTACACGAGGCTCCAAGGCCGCCCCAAGACGGCCTCAAGTGGCCACGGAACCTCCCAAAGACGCCCCCGAAGGGGCCAATATCGTTCAATATTCTAAGGGAAATCGATGCAAGTTTCCGTTCTCGTCGCTTTCGCTTTCAATGGGCTCTTGAAGTTCCAAGATGGCCCGAAGATGGTCCAAAACTGCAAGCGGAGGCCGACGACCAATGAGTCGCACCTACCGCGGGGTCCGCAGTCGAGGACGGCAAGGGGGCAGAGAGGAGCCTCTCATGCCCATGCGCCGGCGTGAACAAGGGCGCGCAAGATGTGCAATACCTGGGCCGAGAGGATAGCAGGATAGATGGTTAGAAATGTGATATGAGCGGCCATCGCGCGGGCCCGCTCCGCCCCGAATCCCGCCCTCTCCACGCGGGCCTCGGGCCCGCGGGCGACGGAAGCGGGGCTCGGGAACAAAAGTGCGAGGACCACTCAACACGCCCTAACATCCCCAGCGGCCTCCAAACGAGGCCCACCACGGCAAGGAAGGAAAGAGGAGGACCAACCACGCAGCACGGGGTACTTAGGGGAGTCCACCCGTCGTAGCGGGCCGAGGGCGCGCCCCCCAGAAACGCCCCGGCGCACCTCGACAAACCCCCGCCGCCACAGGCTACGGGGTATGGAGAACAAGAAAGAAGAAATATCAATCCTGCGTCAAGTGTACGGCTGACGTAGAACGGCGCAGTCGCGTCCACCGGCGCACAAGGTCGCGCTCGCAGGCATGCGCACAAGGCGCAGATGCAAGTCAAGTATCACGTAGATCAAAATGCGCGGGTGCGAAGCAAACAAGCGTGCGCGATCGAAGTTGTGACAGCATCTGGTCAAACTGATTGCAGCACAACGATTCATTCACAGGGCTGGCCAGGCCCTGAAATCATCACATCGAAATATGTGGGCGCGAAGAAACCCAAGAGGCACTTCCAAGATTATGTGCGGGATCCACGTTGCGTGGACACTTGATCAGAATGACGATAGCGAAAAATTGCTCGTGAAATATGTCCAGCATCGCTCGAGCCAAATACTACAACAGAAAGGTGTTGTACAATGATGGTTTGCATGTGTCGTTCCGTTAGGTAACCGGCATCCCATGAGAAAGAAGTCCATGATACGATAAGAGAGCTTGCGATATTCGCGGCGGGCGACCTGTCGGGGTGCGTTCGTGCCCAGGATGCCAGCAAGGTTTGTGCAGAACTTGCGGCGGGCGACGTGCCTGGGCGCGCTTATGCCCATAATGCCAACACAGTCAATATACGAAAGCAAATCACATGCTTGTGACGTACACTTATATATGTACATACCCAGACAGCAGTCATTGGAAAGTCAATCCTAGCGTCGCAGCACTGCACTTGTGCATGCACGAAACACATTCGGACCATTGCATGCGCGATCCCAAATGCGATTGCTACGATTGTCAAACTGCCCTATAGTACGAGCAGCAACACTATCAACCCAAGCAAATTCACAAAAATTCTCACCGATCTAGATCCAGTTGTTCAAGAAGCACGACCAGTAGCTGCACTTGCTGCCCGGGTAGTGTTCGAGGTTGCGGCGCCGCCGCGCCTCTGGGAGCGCTCTGCGAGCGCCGCCACGAGCACGCGTGCCGATCATGTGCTGCGAGCCTTGCGGCGGGCGCGGCGGCGCGATCGGCCTCCGCGCTCCCGCCGCGACCTGCGCGGCGGCTGCTGCGGCCCCGCCGCTCCAATCTGCGCCGCCGGGAGCAGGGCCGCCGGAAGATGCCGCGCCCGAGGAAGACGGTGGCAGGCCCATCGCGGCGCGGCGGCGGAGGCGCGGGCGGCGGGGCAGAGCGGCGGTCGGTGACAGGATCGACCCCCGCGACGAAGGCTGCCCCCCCTTAATGGTCGAAGCAGTGCGATGCCCCGCTCTGAGCTGCGCAAAAACAACGCGGCCCTGGCCCGCCACGCCGATCTGGAGAGCGCCCGCGCACATCTTGCAGATGATCATCGAAAGTGGCAAGGAGGTCGCGGAAGCATCTCTGGCAACACTGCTTATGCGTCTGAATGGCGGGCGCCTCTGCCAGCGCCAACGTTTCGATCCGCTCGCGGGCGTTTCCACCGGCGCTCAACTCGCGATCGCGGAGGGCCTGATCGGGGATCCTGCGAGCCCTATCGGTGGCCAGATCGGCGGGGAGATATTCGCACCCCTTATCGGTCATCTGATCGGGGAGATCGCCCATCGCAGTGTCTCCGCGAGATCGGCGTGCTGAGGCAGTGCCAGGATGCACGGCCACGATCTGCTTGATCTGATCCACGAGGGCCGTCTCCTTCGCAGCCATCTCGTCATCCTGGAGGAGAGCATCGAGGTCCGCACGGAATACATCGATGATCTGGCCCTGCGCGGGAGCGGCCGCGAAAGCGGAGCTTCCTGGGTCAGGCTTGGGCCCTGGAGACACAAAGGGCCCCTCGGCATTGGTCACTGCAGATGGGCGCGGAGGACGATCGGCGTCAACTGTGGAGATAGACGCGCCATGTTGCTGCGCATGCGCGGGGCCGTCGTCTGGCAGGTCCTGCCACAGCGGGAATGTTGACCGAGGAAATCCCTGAAGTGTCACATTGGCCGCAATCGAATCGCCCCACAACCTTCGCGATGATGCAACTCCCGGATGATTAGAGCCCCACGAGCTATGGCGCGAGAAATCACTGGCAACACACGCACGCAAACGGATGGAGAGACCGAGAAGGGGAGAACGAGGGCAGGCAACAGCAGTGACAGGCCTGGCAGTCTTAGCGGTCTCCGTTGTCCTCTCGGTCTGTTGGGTTTTGGCTGGCAAAAAGAGCGATAACTCAAATGAATATTGCCAAATCCAGTAATCAGCTCCAGAACATCATGAATGTGGGGAATAATCATGATGTGGTTGTGGTCGATCACTTGCCGGCATTGGAGGGGGATGGTTCTCCGTGCCTTTTGCAGCACCAACACATGTGTGTACGGATCAGCATGCCCACCGTAAGGCAAGTGTCGTAGGCGTCATGGCGCTTGCGATGTGGCGAACAAATTGGGCGGTTGTATCCGTTCGAGGTCGTTGAAGTCGAGCTCTGGGATGCGGTTGCGCACGGCGGCCTTCTATCATTGGCCCTGTGGGTGCTGCAATACGTCGCCCAGTCGTGGATCCCACGGTTGTCGAAAGCCATCGCCTTGCACCAGTTGCCTCACTGACAGTGCCGAAGGACAGCCGTCCATGGCAAGGGCAGATCTGGATAGCCCGATGTGCGGGAGCTGCAGCTGGACGTGCTCATTGGCGATCCTGTCGCGATTGGCCGTTCCCGATGCACGCTCGCGTCCTTTGTGCACGTCGGTGGTTTCGCGTTGCCCGAGGTCGGCCGTCCTGAATGCGGTGAGCAGAGCCACTGTCCAATATCCACGTCCGTGACGACGCTGCCGTTGACCGCGTCGGCGTGGTAGACTCGGTCGCGGGCGTTGCCACCGACGCTGGGCTGTCGTCGGATGGCAGTGCTGGCGCCGTGGTAAATCTGGTTGGCGCGGCTCGGTCATCGCGCCACTTCTGCGCCTCGAGCTGGCAGGCTTGGCGCGCTTCGGCGCCGCCCTGCAGCCGCCAGCCCAGCAGATGGTCGGGCGCGACAACGGGGTCACCCTCGTTGGCTCCAGCGTGCAATCTGGCCATTTGCTGTTTGGCACAAAGTAGGCGATGGCGTCGACGTTGTCGAGGTCGAAAGGTAAGTGGCGTAGTGGTTCGGCGGTGGCGCGTGTAGATGCGGCCACTAAGGTCTTTTCGCGAATCACGCGCGCTCGGTCTCGACGTTGGCGGCGGTCGAGCGGTGCTGCAGGAGTGCGGTTCCTGAGGGCGACCGCTCGCTGCTGCCGCTGCTGCCGCTGCCGCTGCCGCCGGGCGAACGTCCTCGACTGCGTCCGCGGCTGCCGGCCCGCGAAGGTGAGCGGGATCGTCGCGGGGGCCGCCTGCGGCCCCCCAGACTCCGCGAGCCCTGGCGCCCCCCGCGCGGGGAGCACCGACCTCCTCCGGCGCGCCTGGGGAAGGACGTCCTGCCGCGGCTGTCCTGGCCGCGGGCGCGGCTAGGGCCCCTCTCGGGGGTCTCGGTGTCAGACGCAGCGCGGGCGCAGCGGCGCGCTGCCCTGCTCGCGGCGCTGGCCTGGGTCAGCAAAGAAGCTGCACTGTGCAAAGCGAGGTCATCTGCACCGGTTTTATCGCGCGCCAGCGCCGTGTTCTGCGAAGGGGGCACGGAAGTTGTTTGGCGCCTTCGTCTTTGGGCGGCCGTTGCGCGCCTCGCCCTGTGGAGGGTCGCTTCTCGCGGACATCCGCGCCGGCCCGTGACGCGCGTCTAGGAGCTCGCGGCGTGAAGCGGTTGCCAGAGCCAGTTCTGCACAGTTTGCGCCGTTCGCCGCTCTTACGACGGCCTGCCTTGCATGCTGCGCATTCGGCCGATCCGTGACGAGTCGTCTCGGTCTCAAAGATTTGCTGGTCACGTTCGAGTCGGCGCATCTCGGCGATGGCCAAAACACGTGCTCGCAGGCAATCGCACGTGCGATTGGCGTCGCCCATCTTCATATTAGCGTAGTCGTGCATGTGTCGCTTCATCCATGGGCGTCTGCGGATCTGAGCTCGGAATAATGACTCGAAGAGCTTCGTGTCTGGTGGATCACGGCACTCCACGGCACGGGTAAAGCGTCCCAGCCCACGACAAAGCATTGGATGTCGTCGTCTCGCATGCGGGATGGAGACGTTCGAAGTCGTGCATGGTGTCGTCGACTTCCGTGGCCTTGTAGGACTGTAAGATAAGCCTGTAGATCTGTCTGCCTTTCAGCATGCGGCCGGCTCTGTGTTCCTGAGCTGCGAGATTCTTCGTGCAATAACGGAACGCAGTAGTAAGCGCAGCAGAAAGTCCAGCTGCGAGCTTGCAATCCATGCTCTCGAAGTCGTCACTGTCTTGAAGGTCCTCAAATGTAGCAGCAGGGTTCAGCAACGCAGAAAAATGCATGCCTTGGCAGGACGTCCGCAGGCGCTGCCGGAGCTCGCCATGACAATGTGTTGCCACTCTTGTAACTGAGTGATGCGTCACAGTTGAGGAATGCGAACAGTATCTGATCCCGCGACCGGGAAGGTGCCACCAAGAGCAATGCGATAGATTATGTGACGGGATTGGTGGCGTCGGCGATGGTGCACGCAGAGGAGATACATGACGTGCGTGCGCTGAAGCTGCTGCAGAAGCAGCTCCTGGTGACGTAAGTCGCGGTTGCTCCGCGCGGATTTTACCATCGGCGAGGGTCGGGGCACTGTCGGTGGTGATTCCGGAAATTGCGAATGGCAGTGGATCTTGGCGTCGCAGTTTCGGTGTTCGTGAGATCGTTCTGCAACTGCTCGACGCTTTTTCGTAGGCCACGTGCTCCGTCCTTGGTGTCGCAAGTCCTGGAATCGTCGGCTGTGCGTTTCGCGCTCTAGTCCCAAACGGGCGAGGACCTCCTCCACCCGCGCCATCTCAGCGTCTCTTTCTCGGGAGATCTGGGCGGGTCGCAACTGCACGTGGCCCGCCGCCTTCCTTGCCTCGGCCATCTCGGCAGCGAGGGGGGCGAAATCGCGCGCCGCAGTCGGGGCGCCCAGCTACGCAGTCTGGGTCCGCACAACATGCAATTCAGCCAGCGCAAACTGTAGGTCAGGTCACTCCTGCGCGACCGTGGAGACTCGGTTCTCAAGCGCTGACACGCGCCCCTCTGATGCATTAAGACGCCGAGCAATAGGCATCTCGGCGGCGCACAGCCTGCCGTGCAACTCGGACGTGGCTGTGGCATTCCCGGAGCGGGCGTTGGCAGTTGTCACGCCAACGTGATCGCGAAGTGCAACGACGTCATCACGGAGCTGTTGATCCGCAGCCCCATTACCCCAGCGGCAAGAACCTGCCGCAATGCCAGGATCCCGTCGCGCAGGGCCCTGACAGCAGCAGCACCCGCATCCCTGACGCTCACGAACTGCGCCTCCATGGTCCATGGCGGGGAGGTAGTCGCGCAGCGCCTGGATGGCAATGGAGTCGGCACCTCGGCGTGACTCCACACGGTCGACTTGATGTCGGGCCTGACTTCGGATCGATCGACCCTTGGCGACCCCAACGTCGACCAGGGCTAGAGCATGCTGGATATCTTGCCTCAGGGTTGCTGTCTGTGCCGCGTGATCGGCGGCCGTTGCAGCCAGACGCGGCAACGGTTGGGTCGTGCAAGTTTCAACCTGGTCTCTGAGCTTTACCAAACCACTGGCGGGGGCGCCGCTTGTGGCGCGGCGTCGCACCGAAGGGAACTCTGCCGTGAGCGCCCCTGGGAAGGGGCTGCCGCTATTGTCCCTAGTCGGAGACTGGAGGCGATGCCGCTCGGTGGCTCTTCGCTGCGAAACACTCCCAAGTCGATCCTCAACGGCTCGCGCGCGTTCAAACACAGGAGCCGACGTGGGGCCCATGAGGGGAAAAAGTAAGGGTCAGGGCTTGACCATGAGGTAATAGGCTGCGAACCCTACCCCAAGGATAACGTCGGCGACGCATCGAGACATCCCACAACTCATCCCTCGGCGGCAAGCAAGGCGAGAGGTAAGAGAGGAGCCGCGGGAATGGGGGGCGGATAATAGGAGGACGCGGCCTTCGCCCAAGGCGATGGTCCCAATTGGGGCGCGCAGAGCCGCGCGCACCTGGCACATGGGACACCGCTGCCAAGAGCCAAGACAGCGGCGGAAATAACGTTCGCCACAGAGCCTCTCCTTAAACATAACTAAAAATCGGGGAGGGGGGAGGGACCGAACGCTAGAACTAAGTCCTAACGAATTAATACAAGCTCAAAAAAGGCGAAGGCATACATTAACGCCGCCAACAGCGCACAGCAACAAGGCAAAGAGAGAGCCGCAAAGAGCACTAGGGCGGATCATGGCACATTGCCACGACCAGCCGCGGACAAGCACGGATGGCCACGGGCAAGACCACACGACGATCCGCCGATGATTACAACAACCCGACAGGCCGAATGCCAGCCGCCAATGCGTGCGGCTAGCGAGGGGATGTGACCAAGCGGTCAGATCCCCTCCACACAAAAAAAACGAACAGTGCTCGTGACCAGGCAGTCACGGCAGCCGAAAACTGTGAGCATCCATGCCCGTGGCCCGGCGAGGATAACCGCAGTGGAGGTAAATATGCCCGTGTCTGGGCAACGATTATTACTTGGCTGAGTTTGAATAGTCGTCCTCACTAGTATCCGCTGGCCCTGACTAGGGCGCCCCTATGTTGGCGTTGTCTTTCTTGCCTCGATGGGGTCTGTCCTTCTTTACTTCGCACTTGAAGGACTGATTTCCTTCCATCACTTGCAGCAACAACGCGCGGTGGATGTGCCGCTTGGTATGGCCGTCCGCGGTCATATCTCGCGTATCACACCATTTGTCGCTATGAACTAGATTTCGGTCCATCGTCTGTCTCATTCAACTGACATGTCCCAGCAAGGCACATTCGGACTGCTCCATCAAGTCCTTACTTGACAAGGTTGTAAAGACAGACTCAGCGTCCACAGTAAGGATGGACTTAATGCTGAGACCACCTAACTCAACATGTTCTGAAGCTGAGAAGGCGTTATGGGGTCCAGTTTAAAGATTACGTAGCGAAACTATGGTAGTATACCAGTCCTCGAGATTACGAGCGGCTGCCAATGTTCCAGCTGAGTAGCTGGAGCGCACCGGCAAGCGACGTGCCTTGCAGTTTGCACCAATCAGATGTACTACTGCCTTGCAATTGGGCGTGTGCCCACGCAGTTAAAAGTTGGCCCCAAGGATGCCATACCCCCTCACTTCGTCATCGTCCTCATTGAGGAGACGGTATCCGAAATCACTGTGATGGTCCACTTCTCCTGTCCGGGCCATAAGTTGATATCTTATTTTATGTGGACCTTGCTGAAGTTTGCGCGTGACAGTGCCAGGTCTTCGAAATTGAAGATCTGTGGGTTCCTGAACATGTTACACGGATGCCACGCGCACCGTTAACCGCACATGAGCGATCAATGCATACGCCGAGGCGCCACGTAAACTGGTGAACATGTCGAATACGCTCTTCGTTGCCTTCTCTTCCGCCACAGCACCCGTAAGTCCTGGATGCTGCATTAGACGAAGCTGTTTGATGTTTCATCCTGATCTAGCTGGACGCGGCCGCCCTCGGTCTTAGTGCATCGTACGGCGCAATTGGTGTAACAGTGCACGTTCGGTTTGCATGCGCCGAACGCATCCTCTACACATGTGACGCACTTGTCAATCGCGCCCCCCACTCCTGCCACGTTGATGTCGTCAACGTGCTTGGCTGTCAGGAGATTTGGGCCCGCCTAAAAAATTCTTCGTCATACGATGTGGGCTTCAGCCCGGAACCGCGCGCCATGGTTCTGAGCTTCAGTGAGAATGCCCTAGGGGCGTCCGTCGTGCCTGTGCCTGGTTTAAGGCGCTGACAGTGCTTGGACCCGCCATGAGACGAGAGGCCGGGCAGCGCGCGTAGCACCGAGGCTGAACCAGGTGGAAGAGCGAAGCAAACCATGCGCTCTTTCTCACCAGTGGCCTCTGCCAACTCACGGTAAGTCAGACCGTTCCAAAAAGCCTCATCGATCTCCATGGATGCTATGATCCTTTGTTTCGTGCACGCGGCCGCGCTGGCAAGCAATCTCCGGCCCGCTCGAAGAACTGCGCCTGAGCAGGTTTCTACGTCGACCGCTTCGACGCCCATTAGAGCCACGAAGACCAAGGCGTAGTCGCATTGCCTGTTCCATTTCGCCTTCATCGTTTGTGACAAACTTCCACTTGTACACGTATCTAGAGGTCATGATGCTAGAAGCATTCTTGACGTCTTGCATCCTGAAGTTCAGCGCGCGAACCCTCCGGTATATTTGTCGGATTGGCTTGTCTTTCTGCCTTGAGGAGGTCGTAGTCCTCGACTCGATTGACTGCGGCTGAGACATATACACGCGTTGTGGTTACTTGGTCGCTGTGTAATGACTCGCATTGCTGCTCTGATGAAACGATCTCGGCCATGTCAGCAAAAAATAACTCGACATGCCGGCCGTGGTCGTCCGAATCGGGATCGCAGGTCTCGTCGTAGTCGGTGGTCCAAGGTGCCAGACAAGTTTCGTCGGCGTCGCGGCTTCGAGCATGACCTATTTCTCGCAAGTGACCTTGCTCTTCACTGGCCGCAGCCACGAGAGCGTGGTCGTCGGTAACAATGTCGGCGGGCGCCGCGCACAAGGGCTCCCACGATGGGGGTCTCGAGTAGTTCCGTTTCGACTTGGAGCACCACGCGCCACGCGCCCATGAGATGCGCCCCCAGACCTGTTGCTGACTCTTCAGCAATAGTCGGCAATCTGCCGTCAAGAGCGGTCGGCGCGAGAGGTCTGTCCTCCTCTTTGGCGCGGCCGCCCGTCGCTGGCGCGTCCGTCGGGCCCTCGAACTGCGAGGGGTCCTCATCAAAGCCTGCTTAAGGTTTTGATGACTTTAGGCGCTGAATGATTCGCGCGCGAGGTGCCAGTGATGTCGCACATGTTAAGAGCGGTACCTTCTGACTCGCGGCAGTGGAACCCCGGTGTAGCGTCGTTGTCACAGCATGCCAGGGCACAGCCATCACCGCAGGGCACTGCCGGTCACCCGTGGATGGTTATAGCCAAACGTACAGTTACAGCGTCTTCCATCCAAAAGTAGCTTCCGATGAGGAACTGCAAGGCAAAGTGCACTTTGAGCAAGAGCCGACCCGCTGTAGTCAGCCGCCAATTTCCTTGCTCGGTCGGCAGGCAGCCAAAGGCCATGGCAGGTTCCCCCGCAGGCAAGCTCGCGACGAAGGCTAATACCATTCGCCTTGCCGCACTATCACAGCCGATCTCGCGGACAATTCAAACTTCAATACATTATGTGCGTCGTAAGTCCGGGCGCTGCACCGAGACTTCCCGACCGCCGACCTGCGCCACTGCCTGGCCACAGTCGGGGCAATTACGGGCGAGGGGGCATGGTCCGTTCCTTCCGCCCCCGTCGCCCTTGGTAGGGGTCGGACGGCGGTGGCCCACGAGGCCCCCTGGCAGATTGTTGCGACGCCCCGCTGCCGTCGTCTTTGAGCGCGGGGCTCCATTGATTTTGGCTACTGCAGTGGCTTGTGTGATGGTCTCAATGTTTCTTTATATGATTATCTCTTCTCGATTGTGATCGGACGCCCCCGCCCATTCTCGGTGGCCCAGTGCCGGTGGGTCTGGCGAGCAGGCCGGCTGTCGCCCGCGCAGCGCGCGGCATGGAGATGCCCCGTTGTAGAACTTAGAAGCACTGCGGACAAAAAGGGCTTCGTGCAGAAAACGCACAGAAAGCAAGGGTAGGTTGTGCCTTTTAGTTCTTCTTCCATAACATGTAAGGCGTGCCTTGAGACGCCGCCGCACGCTTCAACGACGGCGGCATGCTGGCCTCGAGCACGAATTCGAAGCTCTGTGCCTTTAGCCTTCAGGACAGCATTGGCAACATCATTGTTCAGAGCACCTACGCCCTCGAAGTGCAGGCAAGTGGCCGGCCCGCGATGCGTGCAGCAAATATGGTAGGCGTCTAATATCGCATGCATCGTCCTATCCGCAATCTCTCGGCCTGCAGCCCAACGAATACATCGGTCGATAATGCGAAACACACTGTTGCCTCGTTGAGTAGGCCAGGGACACATGTTGAAGGCATGACAGGATTGCCCGGCGTCTCCCGGGCTCTGCGCGCACGGCACGAGAACCAACGACACCTTTTTTATCATCATGCCGTACAACATCAATTCCTATGCGCGACAGAATCGTGCGCACCTTTGGTTCAGAAACGCGGTACCAGCGTAAGTGGAGCTCCCGCGGTTCCTCCATCGCGGTGGCCGGATCGGAACTCCGTAAGTTTTGGGGGCTCATCTGAAACTCAAATCTTGACCAGTCAGGCAACCTTGCAAAAGGCCGTGATTCCGCTGGTGGCGAGGAAAGAAACGGCGCGACGCCGCTTTCCTCTCGCCCGCGTCGTCCTGCGACTCGCGGGGGGTCAGCGAGCTGCCAGCCCCAGAAACGCTGTGCGCGCCTGTTGTCCTGTCGTAACTGCTGGCGCCCACAGTCGGGTCTTGGCGATTTCTACGCGGAGGTAGAGGTGCACATGGCCGTGCTTCTCCCCAGGGTCGGGTCTCTGTCGAGCTGGTGGTAGCTCCGCCGGTACAAATACCTCATCAAAGGGGTCGTCTGGTGCCGCTGCTGGCGCAGCAGCAGCAGCAGGTACAGGTGCCCCTTCCGCCGGTGCTGGCGCAGCCGGTTGTCATATGGCAGTTGCCGCGGTCGGGCAAACCTACACTTGCCTGGCGTCAGCAGGTGACGCCGCTTGTTTCTGCCATGGTTATTTTTTGGAGTTTGGGCAATACCAGGAGTAGGGTTCCTTGTCATACCAACGGCCTTGACGTGGGTTTCGGTCCAGACTCGGTGAGTTCATTTGAACGCTGTCGATGCAGGTTGGGCAACCAAGTCCTCCCGATGGCGGTCGTTTGATGCATGCGTTCTCTCCCCGTGGTATCGCTGGGTCATCGAGGTCGAATCCAGCACTGTTGCAATGCCTGTCGGCAAAGGGTTTGTTGCCTCGTGCATAACTGCACTTTGGGAGTGTATTGGGCCGCCTGTGCCAGTTCTCGATTGCACGGTTGGGCGCGTCAGAGCATCTTCTGTTTTCGAATGCGTCGAGAATGACCTGATGGTTTGCCAGCATTACTGTAGGTTTCTGGATCAGAGCGCCATGAGAATCGCGCAGCCCCGTCAAGCATCGGTCTATTATGTTCGCAAGCGGCATAGCGTTTGACAAGCGTCGCCCAGTGAGCAATTTCGCCCACCCAGGGGCCAAACGGCTGTTCCCCGAAGAGCATGCGTTGGAGGTCATCTTGCATGACGACTGCCTCCCCACGGAAGATGATGTGACGACGGTCCTCCCTGTGGTGTTTGTACCAAGTGCCGTAGTTCACCTGGGGGTTAAAGTGCGAAGGCAAACCTTTGCCTCTGCAGCTGGGTTGTAGCATGACTACTGCGACAGAGCGCGCGCGCAGATTGTGCTCCACCGCCTGCTGTACTCGTGGATTGCCCAGGTCAACGTTGGCGTTTTGTCTAGGTTGGCAGCAGTATGTCTTCTTTCGAAGGCTAGTTGCGATGTGCCGCCAGTGCCTCCACATAGTTCTAACATATGTACACAGATGCCCCTTCCATAGAAGAGGGTAGGGACAATGGTAAATACGTCGGGCGGGCCCCCGTCGGCGAGCCCATTCGAAAGGGGACGAACGATCGTCTTCGATGAACGTAACTCGTTTCTTTTGGCTTGGCGGCGCATGCCCGTGTCCGAGCAACGCGCGGGGAGCTACCTCCCAGTGCAGTATCGGACACATGTTTCGAACTCCGTTGGGTCACGATGCTTTCTAGTTGTAACCGGTCCGTTGGCCAGTTGGTCCTTGACTTCTACATCTTCAACCGCCTTCTTTGTGTCAAGGTCAAGTGTAGCACTACGTCGTCCCAACGTGGCCCGCCGTCGCTGGACTGTATGTAGTCATATGCGATCGTGTCGGTGCGAGTGAACACTTGTCGGTAAGTTTGCGTTCTGTCCGTGTTTGTATATCTACAGAACTTGTTTCACAAGTTGTGCTGTCAAGCATATCATAATCTTGTTTCGTCACTCGGCGCGTTGCTGGTCGCGTCCGCACCAGTCCAGCACGCGTTCCTTCCTTTTAATACACTTACATATCCAGAGTGTTGTTGGTACTGTCGTGCGCGATGTGTGTCTCTGTATATGGGAACCACTGGGCCTCTTGTGGGCGCGATCAAACTTGATGTCGACATAACATAGGCGCATCCAGATCGCTCTGGGTTCATGGCTGTAGGGGGCCTCTTGCACTGGAACTAACTTCCAGAAGAATTTGTGCGGTCCTACAAAAACGTTCTGCACCCTGAGAGCGCGTGATTTGGTCGGGACATTACGCATTCTCTCATAGCGTGGCCCAGCCCATTAACGTGCCAGTCAGCGGGCGTGGCCACCCAGAGCAGCGCGTAATCTCCGGATAATTGTCCTCCGAATTATTGCGTTTCCACCGATGCCATTACCGCCGTGTGCGATGCGATCGCACATATATCCTCGACGGCGCAGTTCGGCGGAAGCCGTGCGGATGTCTTCTATAACCAAAGGTTTAAGATGATATGCTTCAGCGTTGGTTGTAGAGCGTGTCCACGCTGTCCCTCATCACAAGGCACGCGTCCGCGCCTCTGGCCCCCTTGGGGCGGCAAGCAGGCTTGGCCAGAGGGCCCGCCTGCCCCCGTCAGCGGGGTCATCCATGCAGGGTAGGGTACCCAGCGTCTCGTTGCTAGAGCATGTCCTGCCCCCGCTGGCGCCCAGCTCGGCGGCTTTGCGCGACGACGAGCCGGCCCCGCGGGGTCCAGCGCCACGTGCGAAGCTTAAAGGCGGCGCGGGGCGTCGCAGCGGAGAGCGTTATGGAAGAGGTTGATAACCTGTGAACGGAAGTTGACGACCAATGAGTCGAACCTACCGTGAGGCCCTTAGGCAGAGGACGATTTTGGGATAAAAAAGAAATCTCTTTTGTCCATGCGCCCGCGTGAACAGGGGCTCGCAAAATGTCCAATACCTAAGCCGAAAGGATCGCAGGATAGATGGAGAAATAGGTGATTAGAGCAGTTTTCACACACAAAGAGAGCCCCAAGACAGGCCCCAGAGAGGCCCAAGACGGGCCAAAAGCCCCAAGACCGCCCCAAGAGCGGCCCACGAGGGCCCCAAGAGGTGACTTTTCGGGTTCCCAAGGGAGGGCCGTAATTGACGCCGCGCTCCTTTTTGAGCCGTGGCCTCCAAGATGGCCCCAAGAGACCTCACAGACCCCCCGAAAAAGCCCCAAGAGGGCCCCAAGACCCCCCAAAAGAGTCCCAAGGGTGCCCCAAGAGGCACCACGAGGATCCCAAAAGGGCCCAAAGACCTGCAACATAGCCCCCAGGAGCGACAAACCCAGAAACGAAGTAATGGCTGACTTAGTCGTCGTCGTCGTCTTCGTCGTCGGGTGCATCCTCGTTATCCTGGTCATCACCGTCGTCCTCCTCGACGTCGCTATCCTCATCTCTCCGCACACCGCCTTCTCTTCCTCCTGCTCCACCTCGTCCTCCTCCAACTGTCCCCACAAGAATGTATAGCTGAAAATTATAGGTGGGCGGAAGAGGAGGAGATATGCGAGAGCAGGAGGAGACACGCCCGAAAGTCACGACAGTCGGTGTGCGTCGCATCATGTGCTGTTTTCGGATGGGCTGGTGGGGATAGTTACGCGATGCGTGAACAATTGGGTTCGCGCCTTAGCTCCGCGTGCACTTGTCTTAAAATATGGCACCGGCTACAAGGACGGAGCGTCTTTGTTCTCAAGATGGGACTCTCCCCTCAGCGCCGCGCATCCAATGAAAAATGTCACAACTGCTGCAAGCACAGAGGACAGCTCCTTTCCAAAATGGGGCCCTCGCCTGAGCGCCGCACACATGTGTCTTGAATGCTTGCAGCAGCGACACGATTGGACGGGCGGATCGTCTTCACCATGGGGTTCCTCGCCTCCGCGCCGCGCACCTTCGTCCGAAATGCCCGGAGAACCTTCGCGCCGCGCACAGTCGTGCTGCAAGCCTGCAGCAGCGCCAAGGCTGGGGGGCGGTGACTTTCCGAGATGGGGCTTGTAGCGCTAAAACCGCCAAGTCCATTAGCAAAATGCCCATGACGCGAACGAGGAGGAGACTTAAGCGCGACTCAGCAGAGTCGACACGCAACACTTCCTGCCGCTCGTGAGCGGCTTCTGCAAACATAAACCTCCGAAGCTCGAACATGTGAAACAAATGCACAAGTGGTGGGCTGCTCGTTTCAAAACGGGGCTCTCGCTATAGTCTTCCTCGGAATACATGACTAGGGAGCCCACAAAGGACGTACGCGCCCAGCTATGTACATGAACACGGCCCCTCGATCCGCGAGACCGGCCGCGTCATACGAACATGTGCGCAATGCGTACTCTCGAAACCAGCGTGGATTAATGTACACGTACGTCCTTCTTTCGCTCCTGAATGACCAGGAGCGCAAACTTGTAGAAACGGTACACAGATGGGGCGGTCCTTTTCTCAAAGCGGGGATGGTGTTGGACACCTCGCTGAAGTGTATGATCATACCTTTTCGCACTCCTCACTGCCCCCTGAAAGGACGCAAGGCAACTCCTTCTCAAGATGGGGCTCTCGCCTGCATGGCAGGCCCATAGGACGCCCGCCTTTCAAGGGGCATTTGGCTTGTAGGGACTTCTGCGCGGACTTGGGACGGGAGGGTGTATTGCAGCATCTCTGATGCATCTTGCGTTTACTCTGGCCCCCCTCCTCTTCCCTCTACGCCTCCTCCTCCTCCGCCTCCGCCTCGGCCTCCTTCTCCCGTGCCCGCAACGGCTACCGCCTGTCCTGCTGCCTGAACTCCCGGACCTCGACCTGCGACAACTGGCTGTTTTCAAGACGCCAGCCCTTGGAACTCGTGACCCCTTCCCCAGGGCCGGCTTCTCACCCTGAGCCCGTGTTCGACAGTCCTGAGACCCTGAGACGGCCCCTGGAGGCAGAAATTACCGAGGAAAGGCCTCTGGCAAGATTTTGTCGAGTCGCCGGAGGCCTGGTTTCTTTACCCCCTCTCTCCGAGGTATAATAGTGCGCCAGCGCGGCCGCACTGCGTGGGGCAAGTAAAAAGGGAGCTGTGAGGCAGGGCGCGGTTGCCTCGCAGCTTAATTGGAGTTGCGCTGGTGTACGAATTCTTGAGAGCCGCGGCTGTCACGGCAAGGACTGGGCCCGGAAGCGCGGAGCATGAGGGGGAGTTTAGAGACAGGGGAACCAGGGGGAGGGGGGGGGAAAGCCAGGGGGAGGGGAGGCAGAAGGGAGGATGCATGGAGGCGAGGGTGATGCAGCGGACGCCTACGATACGAAATCTTGCTATAAGAAGTCTAGCGGCACATGCTCCATCGATATGCGACTTCGCTAGGCGCCCGGCTGGCACCAGGGCCGACGGGGAACCTGTAAGGGATGTGTGTGTGGGGGGGGGGGGGAGGGGGCGGAGAGCATGAGAGATGGGCTCAGAATTCACGACCCCTGGTGGCTGCTCGTCCAGCATCGTGTTCGGATGGCCCCGGGGCCCGAAGACGGCCCCCCGAAGCCCAAGTAGAGGAGACACGCCAGGACGGAAAAGATCAGGCCGCTGGTGGTCTGGGTCTCCAGATGTCGCTGGA
Organism: Prorocentrum cordatum; assembly: GCA_963575745.1. NCBI lineage: Eukaryota > Dinophyceae > Prorocentrales > Prorocentraceae > Prorocentrum > Prorocentrum cordatum. The sequence continues at coordinate 282,775 of CAUYUJ010008058.1, read as the reverse complement.
GTTAAGTCGGGCCTGTCACTCTACAGGAGGAATATTCAAAGATAGTCAAAAAATAGTCCGGGACGATTTTTTGAATTTTTTGATCGCTCTGGGGTATGTTAGAAATATGTTCGATTTGTCGTTCAAAATCCACCTGTAGGAGGACCAGCCCGACTTGACGCTGGAGGCCCTGCGAGCCTCTGGGGGCCTCCGGAGGCCTAGAAATCGGAGGTGGACAGAGCACGCGTCCGCAGGACGCCCTCCCGTGGGAGCGGCCCAGGGCCGGACCCTGCGGGTGCAGGCCCGCAGACACTGCGGCCAGCACGCCCTCTCGAAAGCCGACAGAGAGGCCATGTTCTGGTCGGTTCAAAAATCGCACCAAACACCTGGATCCAAAAACGGACAACTATCCGAACGAGAACCTCACCCTCGACCCCGGAACCTGAGTCCTCGATATGGACGAGGGGGGGCGAGGACCAGGGACGAACCTCCAGACCCCTCCTCCTCCTCCTCCTCCTCCTCCTCCTCCTCCTCCTCCTCCTCCTCCTCCTCCTCCTCCTCCTCTCCTCCTCCTCCTCCTCCTCCTCCTCCTCCTCCTCCTCCTCCTCCTCTTTTCCTCCTCCTCCTCCTCCTCCTCCTCCTCCGCCTCCTCCTCCTCCTCCTGTTCCTCCTCCTCCTTCTCCTCCTCCTCCACCTCGATCTCCTCCTCGATCCTCGCTGGACGACGGGGGCGAAGGAAACGGGGCATTTGCCGCGGGCTTGGCCTCCAGAGGTCTCCAGAGGCGCGCTAAGGTCTCCAAAGAAGTCCCCCGAAGCCCCCAGGAGCCCCCTAGAAACCCAACAGCGACGACCAGCGCACAAAAAAACTCGATCCAAACGCGAGCTTCGATTCGAAGACATCGACCCTCGATCTGTGATCCAAACACAGGCCACGAACACGAAAGCAAGCCTCGGCCCTCGATCCCCTGATCAAGGAAACAACAACAACAGCAGCAGCAACAACAACAATACCACCACCACCAACAACAACAACAACATCAACAACAAAAACAACAACAACAACAACAAAAACTCGATACTCGATGGGCGAGGGGGGGCGAGAGCGGGGGAGCGAGGCGGGCCCTGGGGCGGGATGGGTCTCTCGACGTTTCTGGAGGGCCGCGGAGGTGTACTTCCAGGCTCCAGATTCCAGCCTCCGTATGCTCCCCTCTTTTCCTCCCTCCTCCACCTCCTCCACCTCCTCCTCCTCCTCCTCCTCCTCCTCTCCTTCTCCTCCTCCTCCTCCTCCTCCTCCTCCTCCTCCTCCTCCTCCTCCTCCTCCTCCTCCTCCTCCTCCTCTTCATTCCTCCGCCTCCTCCTCCTTTTCCTCCTCCTTATCATCATCAGATTTTTCCTCTTGTTAGTATTAGTAGTCGTATTATTAATATGTTCCTATAATGTGTATGATTCTTCTTGTTAGTATTACTCGTATTAGTATTGATAAGTTTAGTAAAACTGTTAATAGTATCATTAGTAGTATTATTCTTCGTCATCTCTTACTCGTATTAGTATTATTATTCGTATTATTATTCTTCTTATTGTTTTCATTATTCTGATTATTCTTAGTAGTATTACTATTATTATTCGTCCTCCTCCTCCTCCTCCTCCTCTTCCTCTTCCCCCTCCTCCTGTTATGTTTTCTCCTCCTCCTCCTCATTTTCCTCCCTCCTCCTCCTCCTCCTCCTCCAGCTCCTCGTCCTCCTCCTCCTCCTCCTCCACCCTTTTCCTCTTTCTCCTCCTCCCCGAGCCTCGACGGGGCGAGGAAAGGGGGGGGCAGAGAGAGAGAGAGAGAACAAGAAAACGAGAGAGAAAAGAGAAAGAGAAAAAGAGAGAGAGAGAGAGACAGAAAGAGAGAAAGAGAGAGAGAGAGACCGGACAAGCAAACGGGAGCCCCTTCTACAGCCGGCCACTGCGGTAGCCAAGGCCGCCATTGCACGCTCAACGGTGGTGCCCACCTTTGGGCACGGGGGGCGTTGAAGCAACCAACCCCCGAAGCAAAAAGTAAAAAAGGCAAGATGCTAAGCAGGCGATGCGCCACGTTTCTCGGCGCCCCGCGGCGGAAGGGGCCCAGGTCGGCAAGGCCCTGGTTGGCGGACAGGGGACACTGGCTAGAGCGCCGTGCGGCTTGCGGAAAACTGTGCGCCCCCTGCCCCCGCAGCCAGAAACCGATCACACGCGGCCGCGCAGGGAATCGGGCTGGCGAAAAGGTGGGCCTAAGGCCGAGGTGGGGGGCCCTGCGCGGGCACGCACGGCCCTGAGAAGGTCGTGCAGCGTTTGGACGGGCGCCGCGTCGTCAGGCGATAGATTAGCGGAAAGGGACGCAAAGGCTTCACGCGCGCGGTGGAGGCGCTGCACGAGTAGCCCTTGCTGGGAAGTAAGGGCGCGGATTTGGCGAGAGAGGGTAGATAACTGTCGACACAGGGATACGTGGGACTCCTGCAGCTCGGCGGCTCGGCCATGGGCTGAGCTCGGAGCTTGGCGTGGACGGCCAGCAACAGTCCTATTGGCGAAGCGCGTGGCAAGGTCGGCGCGGCGATGCGCGCCTCGCGTTGGCATAGGTTCAGCCTCGGGGCGCCGTAGGGCGGCGCCGTAGGGCCCCGCGGACGGACAGGGGGCGCATTGCCCGCTCCGTCACGGGGAGGACGGGAGTCAGAACTGCCAGCTGGGTTCGGCGGCTCGGCAGGGGCCCGCATGGACCGCGGGAGAGCCTGCGACTGGGTCAATGGGGTTCTCGTCGAGCTTGGGAGGGGAGCCAGTTCCCGAGCCCGGCCCAGAGCGCGGCCTCTGGGCGCGGACGGTAGTCGGGGGCGGGTAGGTGCACTTGTCACGGCCCCGGCCCGCGGGTGGGCACTTACCCTGTGGGGGGCTCACGTGAGCGGCCGCGCTGTGCAGGCACTTGTCGCGGTCATGCATGTCAGCAACTTGAGCGGAGCTTGGGCCTTAACGTGGGCGTCACCAGAATTGCCCGTAGCCCATGTGGCCTCTGAGTCGACTCGGTTTGGCTCGAGGGGAGGAGAGTGGTCGTCCCTTCCTCTCGGGGGGCCTGCGTCGCGGCTCCCTCGGCGAGGGTTTCTCCAGTTCGCTTACCAAGGACTTCGTGCGCGGGGATGGCGCAGGTGACGCTCGAACACTTCCCGGGCGGTGGCAAGGGGGGCCTCACCCTCGCCACTGCGTCAGCATCGGCGTTGCAATTGGTCAGGTGGCGGGACAAGCTCCCCCGTGGGCGCGACCATGGCCGGTGCCCCTGGGTCGATGCCCCGACCCAGCACGCGATCGACCCCGTCCTCGGGCGGCGCGGCCGCGGGGTCTCAAGCAGGCACGACGGAGGTCGGTGCAACTGGCCCTGTGGCGCGGGGCGATCGTCATCGGGGCTGCGTCGGCGACGGTTGCATGGGCGGGGGGTCTAGGTCGCCCCGGCCTCCACAGAAGCCAAGAGGGCCCTCCTCGTCGTCGTCTTAAGTCTCCCAGACACGGTAAGCTTCCCCCCAGAAGTTGCCGAGGCCTCCAGGGGCCCCCCGTTGGCCGCGGGGGCGGGGGGGGGGTCAGCGGCAGTGAGCATGGGGCTCGGTTCGAGCTAGCCCAGATGAGCGGTTGCGAAGCCTGCCCGCCTGTAAGGCAGCCGCAGAGCGCGGCATCGCTCGTCGGAAATGGCGACCGCAACGCTGTGCAGCACGACCGCGAAGCGGTGTCGCTGCGCGGCCTCTTCGATCAAATGGGGCGGGAGGTGATGAAGTGCAGTTGCGCCCGGGGCCAGGTGATCAGCTTGGCGGTTGAACTCCCGCGACGACGCTGATGCGGTTTTCGTTAACGCCCTCGTCCTCGAGACGGCCCGTGACTTTCTCCACTCGGGAAAAAGCCAAGTTTGCCAGGCGGCTGAGCGTGGCCGCCCAAGATTTGCTGGAAGCCGTCAACGACGGCTTGGCTGTCCGCAAATCTGCGGACTGGGCTAAGGTCTCGGCTCGCTGCACGTTCTGGGCAAGGCCGTGGACACGCGCGGCGCAGTGTAGGCGGTGGCCACTGCCGTAATAGACACCATAGAGAGCGCGCGCCAGCATTGGGATGGCTTGGCGCGAGTAGGCCCTGCCGGTGCTCACTCGCAGAGGCCCACTGACTGCCGTCAGGGTCTGTACCGGTGGCAAAGGTGTCGCCGTCGGGGACCTTGGCGAGGGTCGAGGGGTGGGTTGAGGTAGCATGTCCCCGGGTAGCTCAGCTTGGAGATCCAGGAGCTCAGTCGATTCGTCGACGAGCCCACAGTGCGGCGCGCGCGGTGGAAGGACCTTCCGTTGATCGTCAAAGATCATCGCAGTGCGGGGCCGTCGTTCGGTTTCCCAACACGGGCACCTCCAGATGGCGTGTTCTTGGGGCGTCGCAGCGCCTGCACAGCGGGCTGGGGTCGGCGGACATGCTGGCGCGCACGCAGCGCTGCTGGGCATGTCGCCACCCGCTAGGCACTTGCAGGGGGGGGCCCGCTGCCAGGCGTTGAGTGTTTGAGCCCATTTGGTGCGGGCCAGCCACCCGGTGGCGAACATGTCTGCGCCCTGCTTGACTCCATGGAGGTACCCCAGGTCGTGGCGCGAGGGTTTAGTTGTTTACGAGGAAGGCCCGTCGCTGTGAGGCTCGCAGCAAGAGGGCAGAGCGCCTCGGGGTTCGTGCACCCAGCTAACGCGGGCCCCCCAACCACCGCAGAAAGGTTCAAGTCGGGCCAGGTCCAAGAAAGTTGTTAAAGGACCTGGGCAAGGTGCCCACTTGGCCCGCCACCACAGGCGGTCTGGACATGGTTCCCGAGCTCGACGGCCCGACGACTCAATTCATGGCCGCGACAGACCTGTCGTCGAAGCGCGAGAACGGTCTCCGATTGGATAACGGCGCCCAGTTCGACGGCATGGCCTGGCATGCACGCCGCCGACAGGGCCCAGAAGTTGGCCCATGCGCTACCTTCGGGGCAGACGGCTGCGAGAAGCGCCTTGTTGCAAGCGTCTCGGCCGCGGTGCTAAGTGCCTGGCCGTCAGCCCCAGCAGCGCAGACGCGAGCCGCAATATCTGGCCTGTCGGGACGCGGCTTCCACCCCCGTGGGATGGCGGCCACTGCGAGGGGAACGCTGACGAGCTCGCCTAACGCGGGCGCCGGCCACGCGCGCGAGGATTTAGGGCGCCCAGGGGCGGCGCTGCCTCAACGATGATGTAGCTGTCAACAAGCTTGATGTGATCCTGAAGATTAAGGGGTTCAGGTTGAGCGTAAGCTGGGAGATCTAGGCATGAAGGTGAGCGCCCAGGGCCCATCCCGCGACCTTTGCCGGGCGGCTCTCTTGACCTGAGAGACGGTCGAAAGCGGCGGGCGGCGGCTTCGAGAGATCGCCGCAGGTCCTCCGCCGAAGCCGCAATAGAGCTACCGTCGTCAACACTTGCAATACGAAGAGAGCGGGGGGGGGGCGTAGCGGCGCCGGCGGCATGCCCAAACGCACGCGAGTTGCTGCGCGTCGCCCAAGGACCAAGGGGCTGCCCTGCAGGCGGCCGCTGGCGCGCTGAAGCGGCGGAGAATAGGCCCCGCCCATGCGGATATAACGCCGGCGCAGAGCACGGAAGTTTCGTCAGGCGTGAACGGCGCCAGGTGGGCACCCCGCGCGGCGGGCTGGCGACGGGCAGACGTCCGCGATGGGGCAGTCGAACCACGTCTGCCTGTCGGGGGCAGCTCCCGCCAGGGGAACGGCGAGGTGTCGTGCGTGTTCTACGCGCAGTGCGATTGAGGTGCTGACGTCACCAATGGCGGCCCTGGGGGCGGCGCCGAAACTGGCGGGGCGGGCCCAGCCCTTCCGCCACTCGCCAGGGCCGCGGTGGGTCGGGCCTTCCCGCGCGCACATCCATACCGTTATGACTGAGAGGAGACGCTGGTCGGTGGGGGGCTCGCCTTTGGGGGCAAGAATTCGGGGCGTGGAGATAGGGCTCGGGCACGCTGCCCACTCGTCGCATGGCGCGCAGCACCCGAGCGAAAGCCGCAGCATGGCATCTGGGAGGGCTTTCGCTTAACGGGTGGCCCAGCCACCCGACCGCCCCGCCCGACGGTCTGGGCGGCGGCGCGCGAAGTTGACGAGGGCGTCGTCCGCGAGGGCGAAGGAGGGACGGGGGGGGGGGCGGGCGGTTGCGGAGCGGGAGAAAAGCGCGCGCATTCATCGCCGAAGTCGGCCCAAGTCGGCACGGCACCGTCGCCTCCACATCCTGTGGGGCGGCAGCGCGCGAGGATTAGTTCCCGCGCGCCGACCGCGACATTTAGCACGGCTTGCGCGTCAGCCAGGGTGGCGCTGGCAGGGGGGGGGTCCTGCGAGGCGCCGCTATCCGAGCTACTGTCAGAGCTAAAGACGTCATCGTTGTCGGGCGCAGCGGTGGCCGCGTCGCTGTCGCCTCAACGCCCACCGCAATGGGCGGGCGCGGTCGGCCCCCCGTTCGCGGGAGTGCGCAGGTGGGCAGTTGGCGAGTTCCCCCCGCGCCCGAGCGCGCGCCGCTGCCTGTCTTCTATCAGTTCGTCGCACGCGGGAGGTATGGTTCCTGGCGCGTTCTGATTTGGCTCGTTGGCCGCGCCGTTGCTATTCTTTTCCGCGGCGAAGATCAAGCCTTCCAAGTGTTCTCCGCGCGGCGGGGCCCGGTCTTTCCACGACGGCGGGATTTCAACCGGGGAAGGGGACCGAAGACGGGCAACCAGGACTCGGGCGGCCGCCCGCGCGCAGTTCCCACGCAGGCCGACGTCGCGCGCCGCGTCGGGTGGCTAAGTGCCCAGCGGGCAGTGGGTAGCGATGAACTGGAGTTCGGTGAGTTGTCCTCTCAGCTTGCCCTGGCGGTCAATATTCTCGGTGGCGGCCCCGCACTCAGGGAGCGCCCCGGGGGCCACGGGGGCGGGATAAACGCCGGCACCCCAGCGCCTAGTGGGAACACGCTGGCGCGGTTCATCCTTAATGGGCGGGGTCTTACTCTGACTGGTGATTCCTGGAGTGGCGCTGCGACAAGAAGCTGACCTTCGACGCGGCTGGACTCAAGCAGCACCGACTCAAGAACCCTGTGAGGATAAGATTGGCGTCGAGCTGGGCGCAACGTGCTGAGCATGAGCTCATCGGCGCATCAGCCTTGGAGACTGGCCCAGGCCCGCTTGACAGCTCGGGCGGCGCGGCTGTCCTGACATCGGCGGCAGCGGCGAGAAAGGAGAGGCCCAAGGAGTGCAGCGCGATGTGCCCCCACAGAGCCTAGGCAGCCAAGCTCAGCGCGGGGCCCGGCATCCCGATCTACGTTGTCTCGGCCTACATGGTGGACAGCATCGGGGCCGCTGGCGACAGCATCGCGCTGCTGGAGACCCTGCAAACCTGGGTGGGCGGCATCGCCTGGCCGCGGGTCATCTTGGCGGGCTGGAACACCGAGCCTGAGGACCTCGCCAGTTGGGCTAAGCAGGCGACATGCGTTGTTGCAGATGTCGGCCGTTGCTTGTGTCGGTGGGCTATGCTGTCGAGTCTCGCTGGTGAAGGCGGTATGCTGCGTTCGCTGTGCCTATAATTCTGGGTCGCGTTGGTCGTTCAAAGTGATCAGTATTATTTGTGTTGGCGTTGTCGGCTTGAGTGTTGCGCTGCCCGGGGGCTTCGCGCGCGAGTTGCATCCACCCTTCGGTGCTCCAGCGTCGATGCGGGCCATCGGGCGCGGTTGCGAGCGTAGCTAGCTACCGTAAGTCCGAGTCCACTTGCTTGGCGCCCCTTGCGCGTTAACTGCTTGGCGGCGTTGCTCGCAGCAGAGGTCGATGAGTCTGAGTAGCATGCGTGGCCCATGTGCAATGCGCTTGGGTAAGTATTCGAAGCATCGTGGCTTGAGATATGTCTGGTAGACGGTTCTGTCGGCGTTGAGTGGTAGTTGTGAGTCAGGAATCGGATTGTCTGGCCGTTGGAAGTTGCGTGGTTGGGCGGCGCTTCGACATGCTCGGCTACGCGCGGTGTTTAACTTAGCGGGCGCGCCGTCGGTAAGCGGATATCATGCTTCTGGCGGGCAGAAGTGATGACAGCTCGCAAAATGCGCCCGCAATCCTTACTTTGATGTATGCGCGAAAATATGTCTTGAAGCGCCTGGCCTCGAGTGGGGTAAATGTCGCTTTTTGCTCGGTCACTCGGTGGGTCGCTCGCGCGTCTGCGCTACGCGGCGGGTCAAAGTGGGCGCCCGGTTAGTCGTGGACGCGCGTGGTCGTAATTTGCACGTCCCAGGATGGGCTGCATATGCTGGCGTCTGCGCGCGCAAGTAGTCGTTGCTTGGCATGCAGTGCGCCTGGCCCTGCCAAGTGCAATCTAAATGCTGACGTGCGCGGTTTGCGGTAGAGCTTGAAGCCGCAGCTCGTTCGCATGGCATGCGCGGCGGTGGCTGGGTCCGCCATGTAGCACTACAGTAGTTCGTTGTCTCTGCCTTGCGCCATGAGGAGCGCGTCGACGACGAAGGCAACGCTAGTGGCATGGGCGCATTGACGCGCGCTGGTGGATTGGTATGTGGAGAGAGGGGGCGCGCAGGTGCAGGTGGCCCAGTGGCGCAAGGTTTGTCGTGTATATTGCGCGTCAGTTGTTCTAATGGTTTTGCACATTGGAGGTTGTGTGCGGCATCTGCAAGGCTCTTGCCTGATCTAGAGCCTCTGGCGGGGCGTGCTGCGACGCTGGAGCTGGCACACGTGAAATGCGCTGCTCTGCGCGACTCGATTTGTAGGGCTGCTAAGTGCTGATCGCAGAGTCGCATGTCCTGAATGCCAGGTCGCGCGGCGATGGCCCCCACAAGCGGGATGAGTGCGGTCGAGAAACCGTTCTTGGAGAAGTAGCTGACACGGCTGCTTGCGAGCGCAGCGGCGAACACTGTCTCCCTCACGGCTGCGCGGAAAGCTGCCGCGGGGTCGATGTAGTTCATGATAGTCTTTGTTGTGCGACTTTGTCTGTAGCTGCTGATGAGGGGCGCTGCGCGCGCTGCAATGGAAATGGATATTCCTTCTGGACCTCCACATTGCGTGGGCTGCATTGCTCGTTTGAGAACAGTGGCAAGGATTCATCTGGGAAGCGTGTAATGCAGTACTTTGGATATCTCTGATCCTAACGGAACTGACATGCATTGCGTCGCGTTGCCCGTGGCGCCTTAGCCTTCGCGCAGCGACATGGATGTGCCATGCGTCCATATAAATGGTAATTGTTGGCTATTTGAACAGGCGTGAATGCACGTGCCTGCCTGTGCTGCATGGTGCTGCTTTGAGTAGGTCAGTTGTGTTATGTATATTCCTGGCTGCTTGCGCCGCTTGGCTGTTCTGACAGTTGCGGTCACTCTTGGCATCGCGATGACACGCTCAAGCGTAGAAGGTGTAATGGTTATGATTGGTGCGTTGTTGTAGACTGTGAGCACGTCATCGTGGTCAGCAAGCCTGGCTTCTTTAGATCGTGCGAAGTGATGGGTGAACTCGGTCGCTTGCCGCTCGTCACTCTCGAGTACGTTTCCTGCGGCGTCTGTAATGACTGGCATGGCCCGTGCTTTGTTGGCCAGGTTTCGTAGTAGTGGGTCAATATCGCAATGATGCTTCGGCGTGATGCCGTGCTGCGACGTGCCCGCGTAGGTCGTGCAGGTGCTGAAATTGGTCGGATAGTTGGGTGGCGTGGTTCGCTCTGTCTTTTTTGAATTGAAGAGCGAGCGGCGTTATCGCTGCCTGGAGAGAGGCGCAACTAGCTATGAGTGGGTCGATTAAGTGGTCTTTGTCTGCTGCGCGTAGCGCTGCGTGCAGCACGCGCGCGCGCTGGGATGTAGCCATGCCTTTCATGCACTTAGTCGATTCGTCGCTCAGCTTCCGCAGCAGGGTTGCAGGCGCGGCTCTCCTGTCTTGTTGCATTAAAGCAGCGGCGCGCCATCTCAGTCTGGTAGACTACATTTTGCAGTTCGTAATCCAGGGCTGTCGGGGTGCAACGTCGCGCGGTCACTGTCGTCGGCAGCTGCGCGGGTGGTCCAGCATATGTTCAGGTGCTTCAACAGGAGCGTTGCATGGCGCCGTCAGGTTGTGCGCGCGTGCTTGCTCGTCTGAATGGCTCTTCGTCGGCGCGCCTCGTTGCGCGGCCTTCTGCCGGTGCGTCTGCTAATTTGTTCCATTTCCATGGGAGATCGCCGTGCTCATGCACGCGCTGCATAATGATGATGTAACGTTGTTTTCTTGCCCAGAAGAAGATGGCTTGAACGAGTCTCGTGGTTGGGTCGTTTGGAGGCTCGACGTTACGTTATGAGGTGCTGTATTGCGTTGGCTGAATCATTGTGCATATGCATGTTGATGTGGGGCGGTTGCAGGGCTGCGTAAATTGTTGCCCAGGGGATGGCGGCTAGCTCAATCCTTTCGCTGCCCAGTCGGGAGTAGTCTATGTCGCTTTGCATGCTGTGGGCGATGCGACCAGTGCGATGACCAATGTAGTTTGGTTGGTGTCCGTCAAGGTGGAGCGCGGCGAATGTCCACGCTAGATTGTCTTTTGCCGGCTGCAGTATGCCGTCGGGGTCGATGAGAAAGCTCTCTGTGGCTTGCAACGGTTGCGCGAAATAAGGAAGTGCTACTTGCGTGACAGGGTAAAACTCAATGCCAATTAAGTCGCATCGTAGCCGGCTACGAGATTGGGAGTCTGTAGTTGCTTGGAGCAGGTTCTTTGGGATTGGCTGCTTGAAGTCACGCACGCTGAAACTGAACGCGCGAGACCTGGCGTCGTCTATCTAAGTGGATTTGCATTGCGTTGTCGGATCCACATCGCAGGGCGCGCGGCAGTAAGGCTGGCCCAGCACGGGTGGAACTTTGCAGGCGACGAGCTGGGTCGTGCTCGAGATTGTCTGCAGAGTCTGTCGGCCTGGGAAGGCAGGTACAAGTGCGCTGGGGCTGCGTTGGGGCGGGCTTCTTGGGGGCGCATGCGATGCTTGTGGTCGGTCGTCGGTGATAGCTCTGGTTGTGACTTTTCTGCGCGGTGCATATTCTGCGTCGGATGGTTGGCGCGGCGCTTCGCATTGCGACGCCGTTTCTGGCAGCTGCGGGGCGACGAAGTACCTCGGCGCGCCCCCCGAAATCACGTCGCGCGCAAGTGCTGCCCTAATTTCTGACGCCCCCGGTTGCGAAGCAGCTTCGCGGCGCGACCTGGCCGGGGCGGGCGGGGCGCGCGCGCGGCGGGGCGCTCTGGGGGCGGCAGGCCCAGTTGGCGTGACAGTGGCTTCGTGGGACGAGTCAATGGTCATCTTTGTAGCTGGTTGGTCGGTTGGGTTTTTTGCTTCATCGTCGCGGCGCGCCCCACGTCGGTCGGCGCCCTGCGCGCTCGCTGGCGCGGGTGTGTCTATGCTGTCGCCGAGTTAATCTTGTAAGCGTTGCACTTCCCCTGCGGCAGGCGCATGTTGCGGCTGCCAGCATTGAATGTCCAGTCGTTCTTTTTCCAGGATGCTGCACCCGTAGTCCACTAGCTGGTTGACGCGCATGTCCTCGTCGACCTGCGTCGGGCACGGCTGGCGCGTGGTCTGGCTGTCGTGCATGTCGCAGTAGTTCTTGTAACCCTTACTGTCTTTGTCTGTGCCATTGCCCAGATTGCGCCTCCGCCTCCTCGTGCTGATTCGTCTTGCACTGCTGGTTTCTGATGCGAGCCGCTGTGTATTGCTGGCGTTGTTCGGCTGCGCTGGGTTGTCTTTGGTAGTGCTGGTTGACGGCGCAAGGGTGTTCTGCTGCGTCGTTGAGAATGATGGCGGCTGTTTTCTCTTCTTGGTAAGTAGCAAGCGTCGTTGTATCGTGCCGCTGAAAGTTTCGCGCTGTCGTGAATGCTTCTTGCGCGGCGAGTGCTTCTCGGTCGAATCTCGCTTGTGCTAAAGCCCTTTGTGCCTAGTACGCGGTGCGCTGCTCTCGTCGCCTGCGCACGCGCTGCCCGCGCCGCCGGAAGCTGGCGGCGTCTTGTGCGAGACCTTGGTCAAGCATCTACATTCTTTGCTCAGCCATGCGCACGCAGGGGGGGGTCATTGAGCGAGCGCTGCTTCTTGTGCCCCGCAGTGCATGTGTAGCTGTTGCATGGCACGTTGCATGCGCTCTTCGGTTGCTCGCCTTTCTCGGTCGATGCTTTCCTTGTGTTTGTTGGGGTCGATGGGATGTTGTGCTGCTTGTTGATGTTGTTGTGCATGTAGTTCTAGTCGTAGCTCGGCCATGGTCGCTCGTGCCTCTTCTTGTCTGGCGCATCGGTTGCGCGCGCGTGCTCGACTGCCGCGCGCAATGACGCAGTCGTGTTTGGCTCGTTTCAGCTGCGCGTGGCATTGGAGAGCTCGGGTGACAATGCCTTCGGATTGCTGGTTTCTTTGTTCGGTCTGCTCGGCCGTCATGTTGGCGCGCTCCTCTTCGCCAGCTTCGCATCGCGGGGCTGATGATCAGGTGCGCATGAATTGCTGCTCTGTGCGTTGTAGCGCTTGTAATTGTTCACGCGTTTGGTGGCAGTCGTTAGATAGGTTGTCGCTTGCGGCCCGCAGTTGCTGGATGGTGCCTTCTGCATGTGTGAGCTGCTATTGTTCGTTGTTCGTCGTTTAGCACGCGTTGCTGTGCAGCTTGTAATTATTGAATGATTGTGCCGCTTGCTTGTAAGTCGTCCAATGCTTTTAATAATGTCTTGAGTCTCGCCGCGTTGTCGCCCTGTCCGCTGGGGCTTTGAGCGGGTGCAATGGCGTCTTCGCTTCTGAGTGTTTGTTGTTCTGGTTGTCTTGCGCTCTGGATGAGGCGGCACGGTTGTCGTGTAACCCTGGAGTGCGTTGCCGTTGGTGGGCAAGCTCCTTTTCGATGTTGGTGCATGTCTTTGCGAGTCGCATGGCGTCGTCGTGTCATTGCGGCGCATGCTTGAGCGCAGTCTCGGAGATCTTTGCGCGCGCCGCGCAGACGTCCTTGAGCTGTCTCATGTACAATAGTTGTTCGTGCTTGGGCTTATGATCGCGTAGCTTTGTTGGTAGCTGCGAGTTCGCGCCGTATGTGATATGATTGTTACCCCGCCTGTTCAACTGCCAGTATTTGTGGTGCAGGCTTCCTGATGCTGGCTGCTTTGGAGGTAGTCCATGCTCCCACTCCTATTGGTGCACTGCCTGGTCGGTATTTGTTCTTGGGCGTCGTCGCAACATGCTTCTGACATGCTGTCGACGAGAGCCTTGGCTGCTCTGTCGATGTATGCTGCGCGGCCGGGTGCTGCCATGGCCGGGTTGAGGTACTTGGTTGTTGTGCCTGTTCCGGATCCTGTCTGACTTCTGTTGGGTCCGGTGTCTCCGTGCGGTCGCCCTGCTATGGTTGTGTGTACTGGGAGTGATTCCAAGAGCTTGTCGCTTGTATATATGATACCGCATTGCGTTATGCGTCTCTTGTTTGGTGCAGTTGTGCCATTTGGGCTGGATAGTATGTCGGCGATTGCTGCAAAATTGTTGTATCCATTTTGGCCTACGGGTTGCCAGGTGGTGTTCTTGCCCTTGCCGTAGTGCTGCTGGTGATGGTGGTGTTTCCCATCGCCCTTTCATTTAGCGTGAGGCGCTGGCGTGCGTCCGTACATGTTAGTGGTCAGTCGAGGTGGTTGTTGTGCGCTGTGATGCTGGTTGAATAGGTGTTGTGCCGCATGCAGTTACTCGTGTGAGGAATTGTCTAACAACGTTTTGGCAAAGGTTACTCTGAGTAGCGAGCGAACTGCTGTTATCTTCTCTCGTTCCCTGCGGTGCCAAGCAAAATTTGGAGAAGTGGTTGTCGCCGTGTCGGCCCGTCGTTGTCCGTATGCCGCCATTGTCGATGGCAATGACTAGCGCTCGTACGACGTAGACGTCGAAACTATGGTGGTGATTGGCCGGCTGGCCCAGCAAATGGTGCACGCAGGGTTGGGAGGCGTGGTCGGAGTTGTGGTCGACGATAGGTGCTCGTAAGACGCCGTTGTCGAAGACGTGAGCCTGCGGTGCTATTGTGGCGCACAGATCGCAAAAGATACCAAGGATCTCCGAAATGTAAAGAGTGAAGTTTGAGTATGTTTACGGGAAAGTGGCAAATCATGTAAGAGGTATTGGATATTCAGGGTGCTTTTCAATCGTGGCTGGCCCCCTAGGGCTGGCGCACTGCCACGGGCACATGGGCCCGAGGCTTCCTCCTCCTCCTCTTCATCCTTCCCCTCTTCCTCCTCCTCCTCCTTTTCCTCCTCCTCCTCCTCCTCCTCCTCGTTATCATCCTTGTCGCTGCGAGGTAATGGAAAAAAAGGTGAGCAAAAGGAAGAGGGTGAGGAAGACAACGCGGGAGAACGAAAACGAAAGCGGATGAAAACGAGGGTGGAGGCGGCGGCGGGGGGCGAGGATAATGGGAAGGTGGCGCGGGACAAGGAGGCGAAGGAGAGGAGAGAAATAACGGTGGGGAAATATTGACAGGGGAAAGGAAAGGATGGCAAGGTGGAGGAGCAGGATGAGGAAGGGAGGGAGTAGGAGAGGAAGGGGAAGGGAGGGAGGGAGGTAGAGAAGAGGGTCGGAGAGGGGGTGTGGGGGAGGGGAGGGACGAGGGAGGACCAAAGAGAAAGGGCGGAAGGGAACGGGGCGAGGAAGGAGCAGAGAGGCAGGAGCCTGCCCACGCTCCGATCCCCCCTTTCCCGCCCCAAAAAAAATCCGATGCTGTCATTTGTTGCTTGCGACGTGGGCACGGGAGCCTGCGGAGCTCCGTCCCTGTGATCGTTTTTCTCGAAATTGCATATTCTTCCAGATTCCGCCTAGCGGTCGCTACCACGGGGAAGGGGCTGGGTAACGGTAGTGTTTGGGCGGGGTGGGGCGCGTCGGGGCGGGAGCGCGCTGCGATCGACTGTGTATGCGCTCAAGCACCAGCATGTGGGGGAAGGCCCAACCACCCGTCCCCCCCTTGCAGGATCGTTCATGTTACCCGGGAGGGTGGCCCGAGTAACGAGGGTTACGCGCCAGAGGTTAAAACACAAACTCTTCGTCGCTAATCGTCGCTGCTGGCGCCCCAAGAGCAAGAAGACCCCGCTACATGAAAGAGTGGCCCTAGGCTAGAGAAACCTTTGGTGCGCGGCGTGCCGCAGCGGCCCTCACGCTTGGGTTTGGCGTCCCCGCGCACACCGAAAACCGCTTAATAAAAGTCACTGCCGCGAAGGGGCACCCCTGCGCGCAGGAACGAACAGCGGCCCCCTGGAGGACCAAGCTGCGCGCGACGGGACCCGAAAGGCGGCCCGCTGGAGGCCCAGATCGCAGGCATCGGGCCAGAAAGGCGGCCCCCCTTGAAGCCCATGTCGCGCGAGAGCGCCCACCGTCGCGACCTCCCCGCGGCGCCCCGGAGGGCAGGAGCCTCTCATAATTCTTTTCATCGTTCTGAAAATTCTTCTTGGCCGTACGAATTTTGCTATAACGATTCTACGAATTATGTTATTACTGCTGTCGGCATTCCAGGCGCATCCGTATTTCACGTATTGAAGCTGGTTTCCATGCCTGTCACAGACGCGCAGTGGACCAGATCAAAACTTATTTCTTCCTGCGCGCGGACTGGGGCGCGCGCCAACCTCCGCCGCCGCGGCTCTGCGTTGCCCGCTCGGCCTCCCGAAGCCTTGCTCAGTGGCTCACCCCCCCCGAAGCCCGCCCGCTCTGCACTCGCCCCCGATGAGAGCGCGACGTTCCATCAGGGGCCATGGCGTTGATACGACGCTATGGTTCGCGCGAACTCCTCCCCCCCCCCCACGTTCCCTGACATCTGACGAACCCCGGACGAGGCGGCGCGCCTGCGGTGAGCGATGACGAAGATGTGCCCGCGCCCCATGATTTGGCGTGCCCTGCGGCGCCTGCGCCTGGCCGCGCGCGGAGCCCGCGCGGATCAATCGACTGCCCCCACCGTGCCTACGCTGACAGCTCGATGGCGAGGCGACGCCTGCACCGCATTACATGAAGCGCTTGCGGTGCCTGGACTCACGCGCAGCGCCTGCGCTGATGAAGCGATAGCGCCCGCGGTGCGCGCGATAGCGCCGCCATGACGGGGCGATGCCTGCGCCCTACGCTTCCACGCACCTGCGGTGACTGCGTTGGGTCACGCGCCCCGAGCTCCAAGCACTGGCGGGGGCGGAACGGAGCGGTGGTTGGACCGCGCGTTCTCGGCGCGACGTCGCTGGTCTCACTCGGAGCAGCCAGCAGCCCCATGGCCGCGGAAATACCTACCAGGTCGCGGAGTCCAGACAGGACGCTCCGCTTTCTGTCCTTACCAAACATTCGATGCCAGAAAAATATGGGAATCAAGATTGAACCAAAACGACCGCGGACGACATCGCCGCGGATGCGAACATGACGGCGACGGCGGTGACGGCAATGGCGACGATGCAACACTCGCGACCGCGATCACGATCATCTACGTTGCCCCTCGTCATGCGGACAGGCTCGCAGTACGACATCCCTGCTAAATCCATAGAATCCGATGAACTAAGAAAACGCCTGTGGTTTTCCTCTTCGTATCCTTCATCTTAGTACTCCCATTAGTACTATCAGTAGCATTATTGATGTCATGATTATTAGGTTTCCTCTTCTTAGACCTCTTCTTTCTCGAAGGGGACGTTGAAGAGCAGAGAGGATAAACATGGAAAAGAGGGGAAGAAAGGATGGGGCAGAGGGCATCCAGCGACCAGGTGCAGACAGGGCTGCCAGGGCCCTTGCGCAGGAGGACTGGTAGACAAGCTGAGCAAGGAAAAGTGAGGGGATGAGGAGGACGACAAGAGTGTGACACTTGACTGGGGCGCCTGGACCCCATTGGGAGGAGGAGAAGAAGGAGGGGGAGGGCGGAGGAGGAGAAGGGAAGGCGACGGAGGACGAGGAGAGTATGGGGAGGAGAAACGTCAGCGACCAGCTGCAGCCCAGACCCTGGCGCAGGATAACGAGGTGGAGGACACATGAAAAGAAGGGAGTGGGAACAGGAGGAACAGAGTGAAACCAAGAAAGGAGATGATGGTGAGGAGGACAATCAACGATCAGGTTTAGTCAAGGCCCCGGCATAGAATACATTCAGCAACCCGCCCATTTCGCGCATGAACAGATGCGCGAACATCGGCATGGTGAAGTTGACGACAACGTGGGTCCGGAAAGCACCGTTGTCGGCCAAGGGGAAGAGGAAGTCGTACTTCCCGCAGTACCCTTGCTCATCCAACCACTTCTGCATGAACCCCTGCAGGGGGCGTCGAGAAAACGTAACGTCGTGAACAGTCCCAACTAAAACTCTCGACAACACATTCCGGAAACATGTTCTCGGACTGGATAGATCCGTGAGGGTACCTGGGCCCTAAAAAAACCAAACGCTATTAGTTGTTTCGCGTTGCCTGGACCTGCCTGGAAGTCCCTGGAGGTCCTCAGAAGTGCCTGGGAGGCCTGGGTCCCTACAAGCCCGGAAAACCAATGATGGACAAGGGAGGGAAACAACAACCGCAGCAGCAGCAACAATAACCATCAGTTTAAGACTGCTCGCTCGTATCTCGAACATGTAGATCCCGAGTCCTGGATACCCGCCTTCTTCGTCTTCGATTGTACCTCCCTTTGGGGTACAGCTTCCGAACCTGCAACGTGTACATCGCGCAGCTCCTAAAACAGGAGGAGGTAAACAAGAAGAAGCTCACCCCCCTGTGATCACACCATTCGCCTTTTTTCGTGTGTTCTCTCGCGCTGGGTCTCAGTCCCTCTGTACACTCAGGAGGGGGGTGACGAGGAGGAGGAAGGGGAGGAGGAGAAGGAATATTATATAAAATGAATGAGAAGGAGGAGGGAGCTAGATAAGACGAGTGCGATCCCGACGATGATGGTGATGATGATGATGATGATGATGATGATGATGATGATGATGATGATGATGATGATGATGGCGATGGCAGTGATGATGATGAGGAGGAGGAGGAGGAATCCTTTTATAAGGAATCCTTAAAAAGGAATTCGAACTAAAAGACCTTGAATGAAGGGATTCTGAATAAGAGATCTTGGCACAAGTCATCCTTCATGAGGAATCTTATCTAAGGAACCCCTCACAGAAAATATGTACCAAGGAGTCCTTACGAAGGAAAAATGTGCGAAGACATCCTTAGTAAGGAAACTGTACCGAAGAACCCTTACTAAGGACCCTTAAATGAGAAACCCGTGCAATATGATATAAGAGACCCGTATTCTGGAGTCCGAACCTAAAGAACAACCTAAAGAACAATTCAAAAGGAACCTTGAATAAGGAATACATAATACGCAACCCTATGTAAAGAATATGTCATGAGGAGTCGTCGAGGTATCCTTCATAAGGAAACCGAAACGCGGAAATGTTACCCAGGACTACGTACCAAGGAATCCTTACTAAAGAATCTGCGCTACGGTAATATTACTGAGGAATCCTGAATGATAATCCTTCGTAAAAAAAAGCATTCCTCCATAATTACGAAGAATGAATCTGAAGTAAAGAATCCGGAATAAATAATATGTGCTAGAGAACCCGTCATACTGATTCCTGGAGAAGGAATCTTGACTACGGAACCCTTAATCAGGAATATGGACTAAGGAATCCGTACTAAGGGATAGTTAGCAAGGAACCCTTAGTAAGGAATCCTAAACTAAAGAAATCCTGAACAAATAAAACCTTTAATACGGACTCCTTCATAAGGAATCAAAACTAAAGAATCCTGAATAAGAAATCCTTAATAAAGAATCCTCACATACGGAAAACTCAATAAAGAAGCAACCATAAAGAATCTTGGTTACGGACTCCTTAACCAGAGCCCCTTGATAAGGAATATGTCCTCCGGAATCCTTCATGCGGAATCCTTGAACATGTACCTGGATAAAGGAACCTAAACCAAGGACTCGCAGAACAACACCGCGGTGCGATTATCAAGTTCAATGTTCTCCGACGTATTCCACATGCAGGGCGCACTGACGACCACGAAGAGGTCGCAGCTCCAGGAGGTCCCCGGAGGGCACCCCCGAGAACGCAGCATGCGAACTTGACGATGCGCCCCTGCGAGCTGACAAAGACGGCCCGAACGTCTGAGTCGCGCTGGCCATGTCCAGCGGCAGCTCGGGGCATCGGCGCGCGTGCGGAGAGACGGCCCCAACCCGCAGAGGAGAGGGCGGCCACAAAGGCGGCACGAGCAGCGGGCGCTCGGCAAGGGATAAGGCGGCCCGCCGCACGGCTGCAGGCGCCCGGGCCCACGACTTGCCGTCGCTCGGACGTCCATTTCCCGTGCACTTTTCGATTTCGCGCGTGTTTTTTTCGCTCGATGGTCCAGGATGGTCCTCGATGGTTCTCGCCGAGAAAACATGAACACGCCCCAGCGATGCCAAGACGATGGTCTGGAGGAAGCTCCTGCTGCACACACGGAGGTCCCGTTGGCCCAGCCCGAGGGCAGCAGCGAGAAGACGTCGGGGATCTTCTGACCCGGGTCAATCCAGACCCGGGTCAGCAGGAAACCAAAACACTGTAATGCAGGAACGAACAAAAAACTGTAACGCAGGTCTTCGCAGACCCGGGTCAGCCAACATGCGCGGCCGCCTCGCGGCCGCGAGCGGCTCGCTAACCCGAGGAGCGGAGCCGGCCCGGAAGGGGAAATAGCCGGCGCGGGGCGCGGCCCCCGGAGCGCGGGGATGGGGGAGCGCGGCGCAGAGGACGAGGGGAGGGAGCGCCCGGCGAGAGGGGGTGCCCGTCGAGGCCGACGGGGAGGAGACGCGCGAGAGGGGCACACGGCTAGACACCGTCGTGGTGCATTCCTAGGATGAGGCAGGTGATCTACTGCCCAGTGGCAGAGGTCAGAGGTAAGATGTGGTCCAATGGCAAAACTTTAAAGTTAGATGTCGTGGTTTAAAGTCTTACCCTCTGTTAGCATTAGGTCGGGCGTGCCCCCCTACAGGGCGGCTTTCGACGCAAAATTAAAAATACCCATGAATACCCCAAAAAGGTCAAAAAAATCCCCCAAAAATAGTCCCCAGACTATGTTTGGATTATTTTTGAATATGTCTTATTTTTCGTCGAAAATCCCCCTGTATGGGGGACAGGCCCGACTTAATGTTCGCAGCCGTGGTCCGGCCACACGACCCCTCGCGAGGGCCACGTTGGCCCGCCGGCGCCCTGCACGTGGCCGGTGGCGTCCGCGGCACGTGGCCCCGTCGCTGGCCAGTCCGAGGCCGAGAGGCCGCGCGTCGCCCGCCGCCGACTGAGGAATCCTCACAGGGCAGCTTTTAAAACATACGATCTTTGTTAATGGATGTTTAATACATGACTAATGTATGATTAAATTCAGGCATGAACTCATCGTTGTGTCTAATACTACGTCCCTGCATTTGTAATACATGATCCGCACGCGGAGCATGTATCAAAAACGGCACTGTGAGAAGGAATCCTTTTATACGGAGTACTCTATGAAGAAGCAGTCAGGAAGAATCTGGATTACGGGCTCCTTCACCAGAGCCCCTTGATAAGGAACCTGTCCTCCAGAATCCTACATGCGGAATCCTTGAAAATGCACCTGAATTAAGGAGCCCAGCAGAAAGATTTCCCCACAAGGAACAATCATCGAGGTGCGAACAGTTAAGGTGCGAACAGTTAAGGTGCGAACTAAGGTCTCAGGGGAGGTCGCCCTCCCCTGAGACCCGACGCTGCAAAAAAAATGCAACATCGCAGAAATCATCGCCGGAGCCCCGGACCCCAGCTTCCTGCGCCATTTTTGGAGCCGGATCGAGCTGTGAGGGTCCTGGGGCCGAAAACCAGAAGCGAAGACGCCCGTTGTGAAAGAATTGCAACGACAGGATCTCGGGGTCGTGGTCATCAACGGGGCCTGTGGGGGCGTAGACGACCGTGGCGCGGTCGAGGCTGTCGAGCATCGGACTGCCGCTGCAAACGCGTCGAGCTCAAGAGATAGGACAGGGCTCGAGCTGAATAGTGTTTTTCGTTTTCGTTTTGTGTTTTTTCGCTCGTTCTGTCGTCGTTCTGCTCTTGCTGCGAGACGAAAAAAACGAAAACGGTCCACGATGCCGCCAAAACACCGCTTAGCTCGAGCCCTAGCATCTGGCCATCGCTCGGACGTCCATGTCCTGTGCTTTTTTCGGTTCCGTGCGCGGTTTTTCGCGACATGATCAAGGATGCTCCTCGATGGTCCTCGCCGAAGGAAAAATGCACACGCCCGAGCGATGCCAAGGCATTGAGTATCCAGCACCCTGCACGGCGCCCTGGAGGCGCAGAGGCCCATACACGCCTACACGGCGCCAGGCGCAGGCAGTGGGAGCCCGCTTGGCCACCTTGGAGACGTCCTCGCAAGCCGGGAGCTGGACACGACCGACCAGAGAAGACGCAGCCAGGACGAGGATCGAATCGGGCGAGGAAGGATCGAGAATCTCTGAGATCTGGCGGCTCTGGAGGATGTATCGCTCGCCGCGGCCTTCTCAGCGCGTCCCTGAACGCTCTGGGAACGTTCCGAGACGCTCCGGAACGGATTTATCATCGTCCTAGCCCCCGGCCGACTAGGTCGCTGCTGTGGAACCGCTCCAGTGCGCCGCTCCAGGTACCGAGCCGCTGCCGAACTGGGAGAAGGCTTGGCTGTTAAGTCCTCCTCCTTTTTCTCCTCCACCTGCTTCTCCTCCTCCTCCTCATCCAACCCCTACTCCTCTTCCTCCCGCCCTTGAGCAGGGACCGACCACCCTGGCATCCCAATAGGCCTCCTACGACAGATCCTTACATCCCAAGAGTGTTGTGAGAACAAAAACAAAGTTCGTCGAACATAAACCCGATTGATTAAAACAAGACGGTCTCAGCCACTAGAACATTACTCTATAGGCAAGCCAGGACGCTTCGCCACTGCTCCTCGACTCCCCCTTCCACATCCTTTTCCTCCCTCCCTCCGCCTCCTCCTTCTCTCACCAATCGGCCGCAGTTCTCTCCAGGGATCCGCTCTGACCAGAAATCTCGAGGCGGATCCGGCCATGGCGACAAGAAGCCTCAAGAAGTAAAAACAAAAACACACAGTCCTTTAGAAGCCTGGATCCCCGACCCTCGATTCTCGATCCTCATGTTACTCCTCCTGTCCTTCCGCCTCCTCCTCCTCCTCCTTCTCCTCCTCCTCATCATCATCATCATCATCATCATCATCATTGTCATCATCAGCAGCAGCAGTGTCACCATCACAACCAGCGAGAATATCAGAATCCTCATCATCAGCAGCAAAATTACCGTTATCATCACCACCAGCATCATCGCCATCACCACCACCACCACCACCACCACCACCATCATCATCATCATCATCATCATCATCATCATCATCAGCATCATCATCATCATCATCATCATCATCATCATCATCATCATCATCATCATCATCCTCATCATCATCATCATCATCAGCATCAGCATCATCATCATAATCATCATCATCATCATCATCATCATCATCATCATCATCATCATCATCATCCTCCCCCTCCTCACCATCATCATCATCATCATCATCATCATCATCATCAGCAGCAGGATCGTCATCACCACCATAATCGTCAACAGAACCACCATCATCCTCATCCTCGTCCTGGTCGTCATCATCACCACCCCAATCATCAGCATCCTCCTCCTCATCGTCATCATCCTCATCCTTTTGCTCCTCATCCTCATCCTTTTCCTCCTCCTCCTGCTCCTCCTGTTCCTCCTCCTCATGATCATCAACATCCTACGCATCCTCATCTCACCCTCATCCTCACCCTGATCCTCATCATCATGTTAAGCCGTCTCACCATCATCAT
>CAUYUJ010008058.1:207500-257500 GCA_963575745.1 Prorocentrum cordatum | reverse complement strand
TGGAGCCGTGTCCTGCCCCCCCGCCCCGGCCCCTGCTGCTCCCTTGACACTTCCCCCCGCCCCTCCCGTCGGCGTGCCACTTCGCCAATCCTCGGCGCTTGCACTCCTGCCACCCGCCATGCCTTGCCCCTGTGTCTTTGCCTTGCCCCCTCCGCCTCACGCTTTCGCCCCGCCCCTGCTCGTCCCCTCTCACGGCTGCCCCCCCGTGGGTCCCCACGCAGCGTGGCTCCCTACAGCTGAGCCCTGCGCCACCTCGATTGAAGCGTTTTTGCGGGTCCGGCGCGCGCCCGCTCCGCCGAGTCGCCGCGCGCACGACCGCGACGCCACCAAAAAAGAAGCTGTACGCATGAGGCACTGGGTGCGCACGCGGGAACGGAGGTGTGTACCCCGCGGGCTCTCCGCACGTTGTCCTGCGCCGGCCTGGAACGGCCAGGGCCGCGCCTCGAGACACCACAATGTTGCCGACTCCCCTTCCCACTGCTTGGTTCGTTGCGCATACAGACATCGCGCCCCAGTGAACAGGGCGGGCGGGCGGGACAAGCGGCCCCCCCTCTGTAGCTCCCGAGTTGCTGCAGCATGCCAGGCAGGCGCACGAGAGGAGGCAAAGAGCTCAGATCGGAGCGGGGGGGGCACGCGAGGCCAACTCTGCCTCGCCTTCGCGAATCAGCGGTGCCCCATGTCTCCTGGACTTCGCGGGGCCCCCTCGGGCCCCAGCAGAACAGAGCTGCATGGGGGGGCACCCGACGGGAGCAGCCAGGACACCTGCCCGCAAGATGGCTCCTGGCAGGCGCGCGGCCTCACTCGGTGCACGCTGCAGAATCCAGGTGGGCGCCGAGGCGAGGCGACACTCGAGGAAACCCTCCGTGCTCGTCTCCGCTTCCCTCCTCCCTTCCCCTCCTCCTTCCCAGGCCTCGGATGTGTCCCCCGAGCTCTGGACCAGTTCCCAGAGACTGGCATGTCTGCCTTGGTTCTTCTTTGGCGCTGCTGGAGCCCATCGGGGGCCCTCAAACGCCGATGCCTCCGTCGTGATTTCCTGAACAACTTGTCCGTATAAATTCTGCATACATGTTATCAGAAACTAGTCGGTGCGCTGCCAGATCCAGAATCGGTCTGGCGGCGTTGTCTCCCATCGTCGCCCATTGTCTTCCATAATCCCCCGTTGTCTCCCGTTGTCTAGCGCTACCCCACATCCCTATCCCTGCCTCTATCTCTATGCATATCAATATCCCCATCCCGCTGCCCCTACCCCTATCCACAGCAGATTACCTCTGGCCGTATCCTATACCCCTATCTCTATCACTATCCCCGTCCCAATCCCGGTCCCTATCCTTCTATCCCTATCACAATGTCCTTATCCCATACCGTCGGGGCCTTGACCTAAGGAACCCTAAATAAGGAACGAGGCCCCTTCTTTCCATAAGTCAAACTTCGATTTCCGGTCGAAAACATAAGGAAAACCTGAGGCAAGCTGCGAAACACTTAAGGAACGCGGAGCCCCTCCCCAACGAAAAGGGTTTCTTCTTCAGGGCCCCGACTGTATCCCCGTCCCCATCCTGGTCCCTATCCTTCTATCCTCATCACAATGTCCTTATCCCATACCCCGATCCCTACCCCCTATCCCTCTCCACGTCCCGATCCCCCCATCGTGGCCCCTCAATCGTGGCCCCCACGCCCTGGCTGTGTGATCAAAGCCCCTTCGGGCCTTCTGCCGCAAGGGCGCGTCTTGTTGAACATCTCGGAGGTCTGGGCCCTTCTCCTCCTCCTCCTCCTCCTCCTCCTCCCTCCATCCCGTACCTTAGAAACAACTCCTCCCTGTCGAACCCCGAGGCGTGTCGGTAAGGCGGGCCGGGCGTTTGCCCTGAGAATTCTTCACCATCTGTGATCCTGAAGCTTCAAATTTGAACGAGCTTTACGGACAGAGGGCGGGATGTTTGCAAAAATGTTGCTCTCGCCATAGCGCCGCGCACGGTCGTCTTAAACGTATGTAACCGCTTCACGGATGGAGGGCAGGTCGTCTTCAAAATCTAGCTCTCGCCTTAGCGCCGCGCACGTTCGTTTTGAAAGTTTGCAACCGCTTCACAGATGGAGGGCGCGTCGTGTTCAAAATGTGGCTCTCGTAGCGCCGCGCACATTCGTCTCAAAAGTTCGCAACAGCTTCACGAATGGAGGGCGGGTCTTTTTCAAAATGTGGCCCTCGCCTTAGCGCCGCGCGCACTCGCTGTTAGCTTAAAAGTCTGCAGCAGCTTCACTGATGGAGGGCGGCTCCTTTCAAACATGTGGCTCTCGCGTTAGCGCTTCGCACATGTCTCAAGTCTCTGCAAGAGCTTCACTGATGGGGAGGGGGGTCGTCTTCAAGATGTGGACCTCGCTTCAGCGCCGCGCACCGTCGCCATACAAGTTTGCAGCCGTTTTATCGATGGAGGGCGGTTTCTCTCTAAAATGTGGTTCTTGCCTCAGTGCCGCGCACATTCGTCTCAAAAGTTCGCAACAATGTCAAACGTTCATACGGTGGAACTCACAGGAGTTCTGTGCTGGCACTTTTCAGGATTGTCGCAAAGCACCGCTGACGTGGATTCACCATGTTGGTTGACGTCCCAGAAATGATGGCACATTTCAGTATCGTCCGGACGCGACAGGCGTCGAAGTCCCAGGAATGGTGTCGTGGCAAGATAAAAGATTATCATATGGTGACTTTCAAGAGGAGTACTTCCCGCAATGTTGTTATGACCTTTGATGAGGAAAATTGGAGGGAGGGTTTATTGAAACATCGTTGGTGCGACTTGGGTTTACACTGGTCCGTCTCCTCCTCCTCCTCCTCCTCCTCCTCCTCCTCCTCCTCCTCCCCTCCTCCTCCTCCCTCCTCCCCCTCTTCCTCCCCCTCCTCCTCCTCCCCCCCCCCCCCCCTTCCTCCTCCTCCTCCTCCTCCTCCTCCTCCTCCTCCTCCTCCTCCTCCTCCTCCTCCTCCTCCTCCTCCTCCTCCTCCTCCTCCACCTCCTCATCCTCCTCCTCCTCCTCCTCCTCCTCCTCCTCCTCCTCCTCCTCCTCCTCAGCGTCCTCCTCCCCCTCCTCGGCGCAAGCCCCTCCCACCCCCTGGCGGAGCGGCGCGGCCTCCGCTGGCACTGGCAGCCCTGCGGCGACGCCGCCCAGCGGCGGCGGCGCTGGCCAGGCCTGGGCTTGGCCGGGGGCGGGGTACGCGGCCGCGGTGGGCGGCCCAGGCTGGCCACGCAGACGTCTCGGACGCTCTCGTCGGTTCCCGGAGGTCTTCCGGCCTCGGGGTGCGTTTCAGCAGCTCCGGCTCGTCGCCAGGCGCTCCGAGGTGCCCTGGTCCTCCCGAAGAGCCGCCGGAGGCCCGACCTGTGGCCCGAGAGTCACCAGGGACGCAGATCTGGGCGTTCTTCCTCGATCTGGACGTTCTTCCTCGATCTACGACGATGCGTCTCGTTCCGATCTGGACTTTCTTCCTCGATCTCGGCCTCCAGCCATGGGGCCCCAGGAGCCAGCAGACATGGATCCAGGGCGGGAGCTCTGGGCCCGCGATTGCTGCCACAAAAAATACATCTATGAGGCACCGGGAGCTCGGGGAACCCGAGGGACCCGGGGAATCCCCGGGGAATCCCTGGAGGCACAGGGGTCGGGGAAACCGAGGAGCCAAGGGAACCCGAGGAACCTCCGGGAAAAGGGCAACGTAGTAAGAGGAGACACTGGGGGCGGGGAGCCCGAGGAACCCGAGGAACCTCCGGCAAACGAGCAACGTAACAATAGGAGGCACCGGGGCAGGGAACCCGAATAACCCGAAGAACCCGAGAAACCTCCGAGCAACGGGCAAAGTAACACTAGCAGGCACAAACCTTTAACCAAGTAAGAACCCCGCAGGCAAGCCTAATTGGGGAAAAAAACACCACAACGCCTGCAAAAAAGCAAATGGTGCGCGCGCGAAAATGTCGTG
Organism: Prorocentrum cordatum; assembly: GCA_963575745.1. Classification (NCBI taxonomy): domain Eukaryota; class Dinophyceae; order Prorocentrales; family Prorocentraceae; genus Prorocentrum; species Prorocentrum cordatum. The sequence goes on along the minus strand of CAUYUJ010008058.1, from coordinate 253,554 downwards.
GCCATTCTCACGAGAAACCTGTGTATGTGTGTGCGTGTGTCTGTTTGTGTGCTGTGTGTGTGTGTTGTGTGTTGTGTGTGTTGTGTGGTGTATGTGTTGTGTGTATGTGTCTGTGTGCATATGCATCTGCGTGTGTGAGGGGTGTGCCGAAATGGGCGCGGCGGTGTCATGCGAGCGCTGCCACTAGGACCTTTCGTTCAGAGCTCCCTGTGGAGCCGCGAAACGTGTGAGGAGTGTGCCGACATGGGCGCGGCGGTGCCATGCGGGCGGTGCCACTGGGGCCGTATGCTCCCGACAGTGCCACGAAACGTGTGACGGGTGTACGGACATTTGCGCGGAGGTGCTATGCGGGCGCTGCCACTGAGGCCTTCGGTGGAGCTCCTTTTGGGCCACGAAACGTGTGAGGAGTGTGCCAATACGGGTGCGGCGATGCCATACGGGCGCTGCCACTGGGGCCTTCGGTGGAGCTTCCTATGGGGTCACGAAACGAGCGCGGTATGTGCCGAAACGGGCGCAGCGGTGCCATGCAAGCGCTGCCACTAGGGCCTTTCGTTCAGAGCTCCCTGTGGAGCCGCGAAACGTGTGAGGAGTGTGCCGGCATGGGCGCGGCGGTGTCATGCGGGTGCTGCCACTGGGTCCTTCGGTGGTGCTCCGTGTAGGGCCACCTAACGTGTGGGGGGTGTGCCGAAACAGGTGCGGCGGTGCCATGCATGCGCTGCCACCGGGGCCTTCGGTGGAGCTCCGTATAGGGCCACGAAACGTGCAAGCGGTGCACCGAAATCGGCGGGCAAAGGCAGGGATGGAAGGAGGGGGTGAGGAGGAGGAAGGAGTAGGAGGACGTGGGGCGCCGTTTCTTCAAAAACGAGGACCCAACACGTGCCACATAATGGTTGGGAACCAAAGCGATGTGTCTGCGACCCGAGCTCCCATCACGGCACAGGATGCAACCAAGGCAACCGAGATGGCCCAAGGTGCTACGAAGACAGGCCAAGATGGCCTCACGGCGGCCCGATCTAGCCTCAAGACGGCCCAAGATTCATCCAAGAGGTGCCAAACGAGCCGCAGAAGGACCCCCAACGGTGCGCGAAGAAGCCACCGTCACTGAGTTCTAGTGGGTATTTGAAAGATGTTCTCAGTCTCAACGTTCCCAGCTCCCGTCAGCTCAAGACGGCCCAAGATCCCCCGAGTGGCCTCAAGACGGCGCAAGAGGCTCCCAAGAGGGACCCAAGATGGCCCAAGAGAAGCCCACGATGGCCTGAGAGGCATCCAAGACGGCCCCAAGTCAAGACGGCGCCAAGACGGCACCACGGAGCCCCCCAGACACCCGCCACATGGCCAAGAGAGCCCTCACACGGCCCAAGAGAGCCCCAAGACGACGTGAGGGTCTCAACAAGGCCCAAGAAAGCCCCAAAGAGCCAGAGGCCAAGACAGCTCAAAGATGGCCCAAAAGATCTCCATGATAGCTGATCAACTCGGGAAGACGGGCGGTGCCAACTGTGACGGCCTTCCTCTTCCTTTGCGTCCTGCTCCTCCTCCTCCTCCTCCTCCTCCTCCTCCTCCTCCTCCTCCTCCTCCTCCTCCTCCTCCTCCTCCTCCTCCTCCCCCTCTCCCTCCTCCTCCCTCTCCTCGTCCTCCTGTTCCTCCTCCTTCCTGTCAGCATCCTCATCCTCCTTCCCCTCCTCATCCTCCTCATCAGCATCAGCATCAGCATCAGCATCAGCATCAGCATCAGCATCAGCATCAGCATCATCATCATCATCATCAGCATCATCATCATTATCATCATCATCATCATCATCATCATCATCATCATCATCATCATCATCATCATCATCATCATTATCATCACCATCATCTGCATCAGCATCGGCATCAGCATCAGCATCATCAGCATCATCATCATCAACATCATCATGATCAGCATCAGCATCATCATCATCGTCATCATCATGATCAAAATCAGCATCATCACAACCACCACCACCACCACCATCAGCATCACCACCACCACCATCAGCATCAGCATCATCAGCATCACCACCACCATCAGCATCATCACAACCACCACCACCATCAGCATCACCACCACCACCACCATCATCATCATCAGCTCATCATCGCCAGCAGCAACATCATGATCGTCATCAAATGCACCCTCATCATCAGCATCATCATCACCACCACCACAGGCATCATCAGCATCCTCATCATCATTACCCTCATCCTCTTTCTTATCCTCATTATCATCACCATGATCGTTATCGGCATTATCACAATCATCATCGTGGTCTTCATCATCGGCATCATCATCATCATCAGCATCGTCGTCATCGCCATCCACACAACCACCAACATCATCACCACCGTCGTCGTCGTCAGCATCATCATCATCGTCATCATCAACCCCCTCTCCATCATCATCATCATCATCACCACCATCACCATCGTCATTATCATCACCACCATCGTCGTCAACATCATCATCAATACCACCATCATCACCACCACCGTCATCATCAGCAGCAGCATCGTCATCGGCATCATCAGCAGTAGCAGCAGCAGTCATCATCATCATTATCATCATCATCACCATCATCATCAGCAGCAGCATCATTCCCATCATCCTCCTTATCATCATCATCATCATCATCAGCAGCATCATCAGCAGCAGCAGCAGCATTATCATCATCAGCATCATCATCACCACCACTATCATTATCATCATCAGCTTCATGATCGTTATCAACAACAACATCACCCCAAGCATGCTAATTGCCAGCATCATCCTCATAACGGCTCTCCCGAGCCTGGAGATAAGAGCTGCCACACGTGCCGGCCTCCTGTGCCCTCTCGAACGGTCGCCACCCGAAATGCTGGGCACAGGCAGCTCGATAACAGCAGACGTTCTTGCCGACGAGTTCAGCCTCTGGGGGGGGGGTACGCTCAGGCCACGAGGCCGTTCAGAAAGCTGCGTGCCCGCAGCGAGACCAGTCACAGGCAGGCATGGGGTTGAGGGCTCCGGGGCGGCGCCCGAGCCCTGGACACGCACCACGTCACGCCTCGCCGCCCACACCCTCGGGCCGCCCTTCCCCTTCCCAGCTCCCGCCCCTGCCCCCCGCCTCGCCCCCAGCCAGCCCTGGGCCAGCTCCCGTCGCCCACCCCTTCCCATCCTCGCCGCCCACTCGTTTCCGTCTTGGACGCCTCCCTCCTCCCGCCCGCCGCCTCCACCCTGCTGCCCACCCCCCCGTGGTGGTTGGTAGTCCCTCCCCCCCCCGCGCCTCCTCCTTCAGCACGACATACCCATGCTGGATCAGGCCGGCCGCGAGCTTCTCTATGGAGCGCTGGTCCAAGATAGCGAGCAGCTTGGCTGTTGTCTCCTCCCCGGCTAGGCTGAGACACCCGCGGAACCCCAAGGATCCTCCTCGTCGATCCTTGATCGCAATTCCACCATCTCCTCGATCCTCGATTCCTTATCCTCCGTGTCCTCGCTTTCCGATCCTCGATCTCTCTTCCCCATACTGAAGTCTCGTTGATCGCACCCTCCTCGTCTGTCGTTTCCTCTGTCTTTGATCATCGGTCTCTCCGCATCTTCCTCGCCGTGTTCCTCATCCTCGACCCTCCTCGATCCCTCGTTCGGTCCCTCCTCATCGTCCTCATCGGTCCTCGATCCTCGGTCCGTCCTCCTCCTCCTCCTTGGTCCCCGATCTTAGACCATCACTCCTCCTCCTCCTCCTCCTTCTCATCCTCCTCCTCTTCCTCCTGTTACTCCTCCTCTTACTCCTCCTCTTACTCCTCCTCCTCCTCCTCCTTCTCCTCCTCCTCCTCCTCCTCCTCCTCTTCCTCCTCCTCCTCCTCCTCCTCCCCGCCTCCTCCTCCTCCTCCTCTTCTTCCACGACCCCCGATCCTCCGTCCCTTTTCCTCCTCACCCTCCTCCGTATTCACCGAAAACGGTGCTTTCACTAAAGAATTATGACTACTTCGATTCTACGGATATGGGCATGGGTGGCGGTCTGGCGGTTCCGTGCTCGCCGTCGCCGCTCAGTCGCCGCCTCGTCAGCACGTCATCTGGGTTTGGGTGGCGGTCTGGCTCTTCCGAACTCGCAGTCGCCGCCCCGTCACCGCCTGGTCGCCGCCCGTCGTTTGGGCTTGGCTGGCGGTCTGGCGGTGCCGTGTTCGCCGTAGTCGCCCCGTCGCCGCCCCGTCGCCGCCTAGACTATACAACGGCGCTTTTCCTTGCTAAGAGAATAATATGACCTAGCCCCCCATCGGAACTAACGGCTCCCAGTTTCGCATTGCAGTTTACATACGGTTTTGTACCATCGTCCATCCGAAATATGAACTCGTACCGCGCCAGCCAGGCCATGATCGCCGCCCCCCCCCTCACCCCCTGCAAAAAAACTATGCGCGCGCCAGCGCGGCCGCGGCGATGCGCCAGCCAGCGCCGAGCAGTCATCACAATGGCCGCCGCATGGGTTTCGTAAACCAAATTGGGGGGTGGGCGGGCGGGGCGATTGCGCTAGCAGTGGAGTCGACAACTTCAAATTCGTCACGGCGAATTCCCCGTTCTAAAATAATGATCCCCCCCACCGCCACCCCCCGCCCCCGGAATGAGCGGGTCACCTTTTCGCATTGCAGTGCACGCGCGATTCTGCCCCATCGCCCACCATCCTACATAAAATTCATACCGCGCCAGGCAGGGAAAGATCGCCCCCTCCTGGCCACCCGCCGCCCGGCGCTAACCGGAAAAATCACGCGCGCACACTTGCTTATAAAACAAGCTTTCACGAATCCCGCGGGATACAAGGGAAACAAAACAAAAAGGGAAAAACCGAATGCGGAAAACAGAGCCCCCAGCAAAATTGCGCGCGCGTCGTCGCGCGGGCATGCCGGAACCACTCGAATAACCTCAGGTGTCGCACGGATGTCAAGATCCAACGCCCCGAAAAAAATATAAAAACACATGGCCTCCCAACAAAGATTCTCAATCAAAACACCTGACGCCAGAGCTCTGGCAGATCCCTGGGGAAACCATGGCAGTGCTCAACATGTTCATAGCGCGCTGCCAAAAAGGGCCGCTCGCGCGCGCACTTCGGAATCGCTCGAACGCCCTCGCGCGCGCTGTCGCAAGAACCCCCGGAAAGAAATAAGACGAAGTGCACGCGCGCGCACCGTCGCGCGCGCCTGTGCAAATCCCCCACAAACCACCGATTCTGTCAGGAGGCAAAAAACAAAACAAACGTCCCGATAACACTTGGACACATGGTTTTGCAACGTCGGATTCCCCGGGGAAAAAACATTTTTTCGACAAACGCACTGCATTCCGCCAAACGGGCCCCTCGAGCCGCGCGTCGGAATCAATCGAACACCCTTGCGCGCGCTGGGGGGGGGGAGGGGGGCGCGCGATGCGCGCCAAATAACACCACGCGGGCCACCCTCGCGCGTCGGCCGCGCGCGCGTGTCGAACTCCTTCCAAAACCTCCATCACCGACTCGAGGGCGTCGTCATCGTCGCCGGGACACGATCGGCATCGGCGCCGCCGCTGGCCTTGCCGTCGTCGCTGTCACCGTCGCCAGCAGCATCACCACTACCATCATCGCGTCCACCGACGTCGATGTCGCCACGATGCCGCGCCTACCTGACTCGCAGACTCGCGCTGAAGCGCCCGCTGGGCAGCGCCCAGCGGCCAGCGCCACCGCGGCCGCGTCGGCCGCGCCAATTACGCCGCTTTGCGCGCGAACGCGCGCGACAGCGCGACCGCGGCGACGCGCCTGCCAGCGCCGAGCAGTCATCACACTGGCCGCCGCATGGGTTTTGCAGGCCAAGTTGCGGGGTGGGCGGGCGGGGCGATTGCGCGAACAGTGGAGCTGACAACTTCAAGTTCGGCAGGGCGATGTCTCCTCTGCGAAAAAGCTCCCGCCACCAAACCCCCCCTCCCCCTCCCCCCCCCCCCCTTCCGAAATTGAGGAGGCACCTTTTCGCCCATCGCCCATCCTGAACATGAATTCATGTCACCCCAGCCGAGCCAATAACGGTTCGCCCCCCGTCATCCGCAGCAAAAACAAAAATACTACGCGCGCGCGCGCTCGCTTATCGGGAATAATCTGCGTTCAAGAGTCCCTCGCAAGAAACGGGGCAAAGTCCACGCGCGCGCGTCGGTGCGCGCGCATGCCGACATGTTCCAAAAATCTTAGGCTTCGCAAGGATTTCCCAAATCGAATGCCACGAAAACGCATATAAGAATACACCTGCGAAAACAAATCAGTGGATGATTTGATTGTGAGATCGATAATGACATCGATAGTGGGATTGATCGTGGGGACGATTGTAAGATCGATCGTGAGACCGAGAGCGAAATGGATCCAATGAGATCGATAGCGAGATCGATCGCGAGATCGCTCATGTGATCTCTAGTGAGATCGCAAGTGAGATCGATCGTGAGATCGATTGTGAGATTGACGGTGAGATCGATAGAGAAATGGGTAGTGGCATCGATGGCAAGACCAATCGATCAGAAAATCAACCAGGAACCTGGGAACCCAAGAACCTCGCCGCCCTCCGAGATCGGTCCGGAACCCGGAACTGGGAACCCGGGAACCCGGAACCAGGAAACCGGGAACCCAGCGCGCGACCAAAAACGGCGGGAAACTGTCGCCACATCCTTCAACTTCAACGAGGACCCCTCAGTGTAAGCACCGCTTGGGGAAACGCGTGGCTTCGCAGCAAGAATTCCCCCGAAAAGCTAGCGCCTGGGGCTCTTGAGGATTCTTGGGGAAACAATCGCGCATTCATAACATGCCACAAAACACGCCTCTCGCGCGCGCGCGCCAAAATCGGTCGAAAGCGCTCGCGCGCGCGGCGTCGCAAAACGGGGCGGAACGCGCGCGCGCGCGTCGTCGCGCGCTCGCGCCGAAACCGCCCCAAAAAACCACCGGCGTCGCGCGGATGTCAAAATCGGACGCCCCGAATCTGTATATATATACATACACATACATACATACATACATACATACATACATACATACATACATACATACATACATACATACATACATACATACATACATATATACATACAGAAATATATATATATATATATATAGACACACAAGACTGCAGTGGCGCTTCGCGCCATGCACCTTGGTCTTTGAAGTTTGGCATGCCGGCGAAATAACAGGAAGGTCAAGCCGACAATTTAGCGATAACTCCCTGTTGCCTTTTCCAACATCGCCGCCATAGTAATGTTATTCGGCATCCTTTCCCCATGCTTCGGTTTCCTTATTTTCGCCATGCCCTGCGCGCGCCCCCCATCCTCCTCGGCTCTTTTTTGCAGAGGCTCCTCCTTGGAGAGCCTCTGGGGGCCTCGCAGAAGTTGCCCCAGGCTTTCTAACGGACTTATGGAGGCCTCCTGGGTGTATCTGGGGGCCTCCGGGGGCTTCCCGGGGGCCGCCCTGCCTCCAACCGCGGTCTCCCTGAACGACCCGGTCACGGGAACGCTTCGGAGGGTGTCTTTGGGCCATCTTGGGCCGCCATGGGGCTCTCGGAGGGCCATCTTGGACCCGTGTTGTGCCGTTTTGGGGCTCTCTTGGACTGCAACAGAAAAATATGCTCCCGCGCTCTTGCAAATCCTCGTCAAAACCATTGTTTTTTTATCACGTCCATCAAATCCTGCCACGCTGGCCTCCCGCGCCGCACGTCGACCTCATCCGAACGCCATCGCGCGCGCGCTGGGTGCGCGCATAAGGGGCGGGGGGGGCGGGGGGGCGCCGAGCGCGCGGGAGGGGGGGAGGGGGGGGGGCCACGATCCGTTTCAAATAACACCACACGGGCCACTCGCGCGCGTCGGCCGCGCGCGCGCGTCGAACTCCATCCAGAACCTTCATCGCCGAAACGAGGACATCGTCATCGTTATCGGCGGGCGTGAGCAACGCCGGCGCCGCCATCCGCCCCGCTGTCGCCATCGCCTCCATCGCCACCGCAATAGCTACTCTCAACATCGCGCCCACCGTCGTCGGCGTCGCCGAGATACCGCGCCCGCTCAAGTCGCCGACTCGCACTGAAGGGCCCGCTGGGAAGTGCCCCGCGGCCAGCGCCACGGCGGCGGCCGCGTCGGTCGCGCCGCGCAAGCTGGCAGCCGCGCGCGCGAGCGCGCGCGCGCGGGCAAGCGCGGCCGCGGAGATACACGCGCCAACGCCGAGCACTCATCGCAATCGCCGCAGGGGTTTGCAAACCTAGTCGCGGGCGGGCGGGCGGGGCGATTTCGCGAGCAGTGGAGTTGACAACTCACTGCGAGCATTGGCGAATCCCACCAGCCCTTTAGGGCGTCGGTGGTTTAACGAGTTTCCTCTTCCACCCCTCCTTCTTCCCCTTCGGGGAGGGGTTTACCCCTCCCCCTACCCCCTCCCCACTGACCTGGACAGGGGGGGCCGCGATCGGTCAGAGCGTCCAAGATCGACCCCTGGGAGGGCTAAAATTCGACACCCCTCACGAGGATCGTGGCTCCTGAGGGGGGGGCTGAAATTTCAGGAACCCCCCTTCGTTGATCGATCTCCTCCAAGATGGCTCCGAGAGACGTCTTGGACCCCCTCTTGGGCCCTGCGCGCGGGCGGGCGGAGCGCCGCCAGCCCGCCCGCAAGGCCCAAGAGCCCACCAAAACGTTCGAAGATACTTCCAAGACGCCACCAGGGAAGAGGAAGATGAGGAGGAAGAGGAGGAGGAGGAGGAGGAGGAGGAGGAGCAGGAGGTGAGGGAGGAGGAGGAGAAGAGGAGGAGGAGAAGGCGGAGGAGGAGGAAGAGGGGGAGGAGAACAGCTGCCGATCATCGGCGCTCTTCGTTCGAGCGCCTGGTGTAGGATGGGCTGGTGGGGATACGCGAAGCGTCAAGAATTCCCCTCTCCAAGCAAAATGAGAACTCACCTCTCGCCCCCGGACCTAACGGCCCACCACTTCGCATTGCCATTAACATGAGGTTCTTCCATCCTGAATATGAACTCACACCACGCCAGGCTGGCCGAAATCCCCCCCCACCCCCCCCACCCCAATCCCCACCCCACGCCCACCAACCCGCCCGCCCACCCACTCGCCCCCTCACCTTCAGCCCAAAAAGAAAACCATAAGCGCGCACTCCTCTATCAAAAATCACAAAAATCATCAATTCGCACGGACCCCGAGCAACAACAGAAAAACACGCGCGCGTCGTCGCGCGCGCATGCCGGAATCCTTCGACAACCTTAGGTTTCGCGCTGATGGCAACACCGAGCGCAGCGAAAACTGATCAAACAAATGGTTTCGCAGCACGGCTTCTCCAAAAAGCATGCGCCCGCGCCCCTCCGAATTCTTCGGAAGACCATCGGCTGTTCAGCATGCCTATAAGAAGCTACCACGCGGGCCTCTCGCGCGCGCATGCCGAAATCGCTCGAACGCCCCTGCGCGCGCGCCGTCGCAAGAACCCCCGTGCGAAAAGCGCGCGCGGCGTCGCGCGCGCGCCGAAATCTTTTCAAACCCCAGGTTCCGCCGGGACGTCAAAAGCGAGTGCCCCAGAACCAAATCAAAACACTTGGCGATGCAACATCAGTTGCCCAAAAGTCCCGCGCGCGCGCGGTCTTGCGGGTTCTTGCGCATACCATCGGCTTTTCCACGTCTTCATCGCACTCTGCCAAACGAGCCCGCCGCGCCGCACGTTGAACTCTCGCGAGCGCCCTCGCGCACGCGGGCCGGGGAAGCGGGGGGGGGCGCGACCCGTGTCAAATAACGCAAGGAGGGCCACGCACGCGCGTCGGCCGCGCGCGCACGTCGAACTCCATCATCGCAGACGCGAGGTCATCGTCATCGTTATTGGCGGACGTGATCAGCATCGGCGACGCCCTTGGCCTCGTCGTCGTCGCCGCCACCGTCGCCACCATCAGCGCCGCGGTGATAATCGCGCCCACCGCCGTCGGCGTCGCCGCGACGCCGCACTACAGTGCCCGCTGGAAATGCCACGCGGTCAGCGCCACCGCGGCCGCGTCGGTCGCGCCGCACGAGCCGGCAGCCGCGCGCGCGAGCGTGCGTGGGCTAGCGCGGCCGCGGAGATGCACCAGCCAACGCCGAACACTCATCGCAATCACCGCCGCGGGCATTGCCCACCCGAAATATGAATTCACACCGCGACGGCCCGGCCAAGACCCCCCCCCTCCGCAGGAGGAAAATGCGCGCGCGCACTCGCCCATCAAAACTCAAGCGTTTTCCGCAAATCCCCGGCAAACAAAAAAATCAAAACCACCCCCTGCGAAAAAACATTTACAGAACAAGGCGAAGACCGCGCACCGCCGCGCGCGCATGGCAGAATCCCGCAATAAAAACCCTAGGTTTCGAAAGGGTTGAAAAAAACGAATGCCCCGAAAACAAGGGAAACACCGTTTCCCAACCGAGGAGGCACCCAGGAAAAAGAAAAGAAATATATATATATATATATATATATACAAGACTGCAGTGGCGCTTCGCGCCATGCACCTTGGTCCTTGAAGTTTGGTATGCAGGCGGAATGGCAGGAAGGCCAAGCCGACAATTTAGCGATAACTCCTGGTTGCCTTTTCTGGCATCGCCGCTATAATAATGTGATTCGTTATCCTTCCTCCATGATTATTGTTCCTTATTTTCGCCATACCCTGCGCATTCTCCCCATCTTCCTCAGCTCTTTTTTGCGGAAGGGGCCTCACACCTCCTGTATCTTGGGCCTCCCAACGAGGCCGCTTGGGCCTCTTGAGGGCCATCTTGGACCCGTGGTGCCGTTTTGGGGCTCTCTTGGACTGCCTGGAAGCCCTTTCGGATGGTTGTGGGGCGATTTGGGAGCCTCCCAGGCGGCTTCGGACGCCCAGAAGACCGCCGTCTTGGAGCGTCGGGAAGCCGAAAAGAGGAGAACCCTAAAATTCACCAAAAACCCACGGAAAATCAATGATTTGTGCCTCGGGGGGCCTTCTTGGGAGTGCTCTTGGAGGCCTCTTTGGGGCCGTCCTGGAGGCCTCTTGGGCCATCTTGAGGTCACGTCGGTCACTCTTGGAGCGCTCTTGTGCTGTCTTGGGGGTCTCTGGGACGTCTCCGATGACCCCCCTGATCGCCCTAAGTGTGCTGGGAAAGCTTGGCAAAACGCCTTGCGAGGCCCGGTGGCCGCTTCGAGGCCCGTCCGGAGGGCCCCAAAGCCCCAGGTCCCGGGAATCCGTTTTTTTTTGGGGGGGGTGACGGGTTTTCCCCCCGCCCGGGCTTATAAAAATATAGGAAGACGTATATATACATATATATATATATATATATATATATACAAACATACATACATACATACATACATACATACATACAAACATACATACATACATACATACATACATACATACATACATACATACATACATACACACATACATACATACATACATGCATACATACATACATACATACATACATACATACGCATACATACATACATACATACATACATACATACATACATACATACATACATACATACATACATACATACATACATACATACATAGAGATACAAACAAACAAACAAACAAACAAACAAACAAACAAACAAACAAACAAACGCAATCTTGCGGATTCCCCCGCAAACCAGAAGCGCCCCGACACGCGCGCCACACGCGACCAAGCGGGCGCCCCGGGGGCGCGTCGCCGTCGCAAGAACGCCCTTTCGCGCGCGCGCCGTCGCAAGAAACCCCAGCGAAACAACGCGAGAAATGGCGAAGCGCGCGCGCGCGTCGCGCACGCCGAAATCCTGCGACAATCCCACGTTTCGAAAGGGCGTTAAAATCGAGCGCCCCGAAAACGCATGCGCACACACAGTTCTGCAACGAGAGCTCCCCCCGCAGAGCGAAACAAAAAAAAACAGCAGAAAAGCTAGCAATCGCGACCTTGCGAATTCGTGGGAAAACCATCGCTTTCTATTTTTATATAAAGAAAAACTTACATTATGCCACACTTGCCTCTCGCGCCGAATTTCGAAGTCATGCGAGCGCCCTCGCGCGCGACCTGGGGGGGGCGACCCGCGTCGAGCAATTCCTTGCGGGGCACTCTCGCGCGTCAGCCGCTTGCGGGTGTCGCACTCCTTCCTTGACCTCCATCGCCGACGCGAGGGCGTCGTCACCGTCGCTGGCGCGATCAGCATTGGCGCTGTCTCTGGCAGCGCCGCCGTCGTTGCCATCATCGCCACCAATCTCGCTACTATCATCATCGCGTCTACCGCCGTCGACGTTGCCGCGATGCCGCGGCCGCCAAAGTCGCCGATTCGCATTGCAGTGCCCGCTGGGAAGTGCCCAGCGGTCAACGCCACCGCGGACGCGTCGGTCGCGCCAAACTCGTTGGCCGCGTTGCGCGCGGGCATGCGCGCTAGCGCTGCTGCGGCGACGCGGCAGCCAGCGCCGAGCAGTCATCGCAATGGCCGCCGCCTGGCTTTTGCTAACCAAGTTGCGGGTGGGCGGGCGGGGAGATAGCGCGAGAAGTGGAGTTGACGACTTCACGGTGGGCAGGGCGAATTGCGCAACATACAATGTACCACACTTTCGAAACAAAAGACGCACAACACAGATTGGCGCCACGTCCATTGCACAACATAGGTTCACGACAATGACTCTACCTTCTGCAACAGAATTCGGACCTTCCTCCCCCCCTCTGGGCTATCCGCACCCCCATAGGCGCGCAATGTACATGTGATTCTGCCACATCGCTCACTTGAAATTTGAAACCATCGCATCCCAGCCAAGGCTCGACACCCCCACTCATGTTGCACCACAACTTATGCGCGCACACTCGTTTATCAAAAGCCATCGATTTTGAACAAAACCACCTGCGACAAAGGAGACGAAGTCCACACGCGCGCGTCGTCGCGCGCGCATGCTGGAATCCAAAAACCATGTGTTCCGAAAAGATTTCAAAATCGGGTGTCCCCGAAACAGATAGAAACTCAACACGCGCGCTCTTGGTCTATGAGCAAAGCACCGTCGGTTGTTCAACAGTCTCATAACATGCAACCAAAAGGGCCTCTCGCGGACGCATGTCGCAATCATTCGAACGCCCTTGCGCGCGCGCTGGGGGCTACGGCCCCTGCCAAGTAACACTATACACGGACCAGACGCGCGCGCCGGCCGCGCGCGCATGGTGAAATCCTTCCAAAACCTTCATCGCCGACACGTGGACACCATCATCGTCATCGGCGTGATCACCATCGGCGCCGTCAGCGGCCTTGCCGTCGTCATTGCCAACCTCGTCACCAGCATCGCTGCTATCATCATCATGTCTGCCGTTGTCGAGGTCGCCATGATACTGCGCCCGCCCGAAACACTGACCCATACTGAAGTGACCGCGCGCCAGCGCGGCCTGCGAGACGCGCTGGGAAGTGCCCAGTGGTCAGCGCCACCGCCGCCGCGTCGGTCGCGCCAGACTATCTGGACTTTAAACGGAGAAGGTTAAAGGCGAGATATAAATCGAGCATGTACCGCTGCCGTGCCTGGCTCAAGCCGGGCCCGGCCAGATATGTGACTGTGCCTCACTGAGGCGCACTACTTGCATCCGAGATCGGAAAACATCCTTTTCCATTGACGATGCCCATCCTACTCTTTACTCCAGATCCCATGCTTCGTCTCGCTCTCTTGCTCATGCGCTATGAGCCTAAGCCTGGGATATGGAAGCGCCTAAGGCGGACTGTATACCTAAGCTTACCAGCTTGTTTTCGACTTGGTAGCGGAGCTGGCTACACTCTCGTGTGGCTGGCTCTCGCTCTGATTCCTGTAATCCACGGCACAACTTGGTGGACTACTACTACGGTGGAATACCATGTTGCGCCGGCTCTGCGAGGAGCGGAGCCAGTCCGCGATCGAGCTAGCGGGGCAACCCGCGAACTCGAGACGCTCTCTCCTACTTCACTGCGCTACTTCACTCCCGACTTCCACCAGATGCCAATCGGCAACTCGATCGAGAACGTGGTCACCCTGCGGGGCTACCCGCAGCGGGGCCACCTGCATCCCGTGCCGGTCAGGCGCCTCACGGCTACCACGCCAGGGCCTGACAAACCACAGCCCAAACCAATCACCGAAGCCGAAATGCACATGCATTGGATCAAAATAACTATCTTCGGCATTCTGTGGGTAATAATGGGATGTGCTGTGGGATACATGCGGCAGGGGATGGACGACACGCGTACTACTGGCCCTTCATGGGACCCTGCCGGTACTACGCCTTTTCGCGAATATGTTCGCGAAGTACATGCATGGTTAAACGTAACGAGCGGCAATATGACACCACCACAACAAGCTGCAGCACTACAACGAGGCCTTCAAGGTCTGGCTCGTCGTATCGCCATGCAGGTCCCCTCCCAGATCATCAATTATGGTGTAACTGTCAATGGACAGCCAACGGATGCAGTAACCTACATACTGTACTTACTGAGCACCAAATTTGAAAATCTGGAAGATGAGCGCCAGCTCAACTCTGGCACGGCCCTTATCGACTTCCGCGTCGAAAGGGGCGAGCGAATCGACTCAGTATTAGCTCGATTCGAGATGGCCCGTGACGAGGCTAACTCTGTTGGCTTTGTCATCCCCAACTTTCAGATCCTAACGCTGATTCTTTTCAGAGCGTTAGGCGTTGGCGCGTCACGAGCCCAACACCTGCTTGAGCCCTTCAATCATCAGATGCCCCGAACACAAGCAGACTATGACAGGCTGTTGACCAGGATGAGGAACTACGGACATGTTGCCGAGCGCTCTCCTGGTAACATAGCGGGTATCTTCACAGGGCACCACTCACATGCAGGTGTTTACGCCACGACTGCGGGGTCACCCGCTGGTCCTGGCGAGCCAAATCCCTGGGCTGACCCAGCCGATATGCCCAACGAGGCCACTGCCCTTCTAGGGCAGACCGGCCAGGCATCGGCAGAGGCAGCTGAGGCGAACGCCTGGTCGAACTACTCGCCAGGCGCCGCCTACACTGCAAGCCCGCCCTCGGGCACAACCCTCTGGGGCCAAGCGGAGTCATCCGCTCAATGGTCTCAGCCACCCTCACCGTTTGAATCTGGCACTGACACAGATACTTCATCTGACGATGAGCACAATGGAATAGTCTCTGCTGGTAATGACTATCCAGCGGACGACACTCACCTTTCTGAACAGCAAAGGGCGGAAGCCGCCTTTATGGCTTATCGCAAATCAAAACGCCGTTGGAGGCGCTTTATGAAGAAACCAGTCAGAAAGGTGAGACGTGCAGTACGCCGACATTTCAAACAATTTGGAAAGGGTCGTGGTAAAGGGGGTCGCAGACGCCGTATGCATGGTAGGGGTATTACTGCTTTCCTCACGTCCTTAACTGATATGGCTTTTGAAGAAGTTCTTATCGGAGGCAAAGGTCGAGGTCACAGGCGGACCTCCGGTAAGGGAAAGGGGCGGAGGGGCAACCCTAGGGACGCTTCTGGTAACACTATGAAGTGTCATACATGCGGTAGCACAGAGCATTTGCGCGATCAATGCCCGAAGGGGAAAGGAAAGGGATCCGTACATTTGGCTCAAAACTCTTTTATGGATGACATAGATTATATTGACTACGAGTTTTACGTCAATCCAGAAGCGGCTCCCGCTGCGGGCTCCTCCACGTATTACGTGATGGCCCGCTATGCTGAAGCAACTGTGGCCCTGGAAGACTACGCAGTGACGCTCTTCGACGAGTTCCACGGCTGGGACGAGGTCGATGAGATTGCGTACAACGCTTGGTTCGGTCTTCCAGCGGGGCCACCCGCCGGTGACGAGGTCTCCGAAGCCGAGACCGTCCCGGCAACAGAGGAAGAACTCACCGCCGCGCTGGCCCCACAAGTGATTGGCATGCCGTTGCTGCCAAATCCGTCGGGGGCTGGTTCGGAGATGGGAGACGCCGATGACGAAATGCGGGGCCATCCCGCGTATTCCGATTCCGAAGAATCCGAAGAAGATTACAACGACATGCTCCAAGAGCAGGTTTCAGAAGCAATCCGACTCTTGAGTGCGCCAGCACAGCAGCAGATGACGATGGACGAACTGCTGTCACACCCAGGAGTTGCACGTCTACGTCCATACTTGGATTCGAACATGTCAGCATCTCAGATGCTCACAGCACTCCAAGCTCTAGCGGGGTCACCCGCCGAGGAGATGCTAGACACAACAGCGGGGCCACCCGCTTGGTCTATGGATGTATTCATGCAAGGTTGCGATCAAATGAATATTAATGACCTCTCGATGGAGCAGTTAAATGACATCGGATACTTCAGGAGCCCGTATCAAAACGTGTTCATGGCCCAGGACAGCTCAGAGGACTCGGATGAAATGCGGCACGCCAAGAGGGACAGGCGACCGTCGCCTCCCCGAGACTCCGAGCAGGACGATCAAAGGCCAGTGACACATGGTAGTGCGTCGGCGGGGCCAGCCCGCGGAAGGAGCCGCTCTGCTCCTAGACGCCCTACGCACGACGAATCGGGCTACCCATATAGCACTGAGCACTCCGTTGGAGTATCTGCTCAGCAGGTGCCGGATTGGTACATTAAATGGTACCCCGGCTACTCTATGGAGACTCTTCGGCATTGGTATTCTAAGGAATACTGCACCAAAAGGGACGAGACTGGCGCAATAATCCGTACCAAGGGCGGCAAAACCAAGACGCCAGAGGCCTGGGACAAAAGGGCGAAGAAGCAGGAGATCATCACTGACCGCAAAACGTACAGAAAACAGGTGTGTCAGTGTGAGCCCTTTAAAGGCCACATGCGCAGGTGTCCGATGGACCGCCCTTCCAGGAGCCCTCACCACGGAGAGACCCCGTGGAATTGGTCTCATGGAGACGACGCTGGCAACGTCCATGACCCAAACAAGGAGGTTCCTGGAGGGGGGAAGCGCATCACTGAGGCCGATCGCGTCCCTATGACCGAAGAAGTGGCCAACACCGTCAGGGAGAATTGGGCAAAGCTCCCCAATGACCATCGCCTCAAGGAGTGGAACCGCCGATTCCACAAGGAGGCGGGGTCACCCGCAGAATCCAGTGGGGAAGCGGGGTCACCCGCAGAACCCAGTGGGGAAGCGGGGTCACCCGCAGAATCCAGTAAGGAAGCGGGGTCACCCGCAGAAGCACCACCGGCCGCTGGAACTGCGGAGGATGAATGGATAGATGTTGCCTCTGCCGCCGGCACTGACCGAACCGAACTAAATGAGGAATGGGCGGCAGAAGATGGCTCAGAAAATCCGTTCCCCGACGGAAGCGCCTGCTGGTACTACAGCTCTACGGCGCAAAAGTGGTTCTGCACGAGGGTACTCTACCGCCATGAGAATGGCAAATACAAGCTGGCCATAAAGGGTGTTGCCGACATCGACCAGATGAGGCAGGTTATCCATGATCATGGCCAGCCAGAAGGCCCTCCGAGAGACCCTCCTGGTCCACGACCAGGCAAGGGCAGCAGACCACCTCCAAGACCTAAAGCCGACTCCTCATCGTCACCGACTCCTGCAAAAAGGCACTCGTCCAAGAGTCCCGAAGACACGCAGGGGCGGGCGAAGGTCAGGGCGGTCGCCAAGACGGACGACCCTGAGCCGGCAGATCCTCCTGGTCCATCGGTGACAGAGAGGAAGAAGGTCTTTGCTGGACCATCGACCCCGATGCCTCCAGCGACCCAAGGCGATGTCAAGGATGAAGTTCGTGACAAGCCTAAAGCAGCTTTCCGAGGTGACTGGACTCCAACGCTGCATCAGCCACGCCTTACACCACAACCCGGCTCGGCACGAATGAAAGCGCAGCCGAAGCCCGAAGCCGGGATGAGGTCGGTGCGGGCAGAAGAGGCCGCCAAGGCCAAGGAGGACAAAGGTTCTGCGGGGCCACCCGCTAAAGCGGCACCAGCCGCAACAGCGGGGACACCCGCAGGAAGTACTCTCTCAAGAGAAGAGCGTTTCAGAGTCCTCAAAGAGTTTGGCGACCAACAAAAGTTAACCGATGATGCAGCTACTGACAAAGGTCACCCGAACCCTGGCGCGGAGTCATCCGCAGGAGCTGCCTCGTCAGCCGCAGGCTCTGGCGGGCCACCCGCTAAAGCGGCGCCAGCCGCATTAGCGGGGCCACCCGCTAAAGCGGCGCCAGCTGCATTAGCTGGGCCAGCCGTTAAAGCGCCACCAGCGGCATTACCAACACTGTCCGCTCTGAGGACCATTCCCTTGGAATGTCTGTTGTATTGGCAGGGCATTGACGACAAGGGGCCGAGGCAGCCAATCAACCCACGAGTCACTCCAGACGACACGGACCGATATGAAGTCATCAACTGTCCGGTTCGTCGGAATTTCAAGTGCCAGAATGACTGGGAGCGCGAACAACAGAAAGTGGGAAACATGCTGCGAGACAGGCCGCCACTACGTGTTGCGCAGCATAGAGAATCGCTCCTGAAGGTCATGCAACAGAATGGCGCTGATCCGACCCTGCCGAGTAAGGAGCAGATGACCAAGATATCGATCTGGTTTTCGACGGCTCTGCGCCACAGTCCATATTATAAGGACAAACACAATCGATACTTCGAGAAGGTCAGCACTTTCGATCCGTACGACGGCTGGGTTGTCATCGACGATCTGCTGACAAACTGGAAGGAAAATGATCAGTATAAACACTATCGTGACATGCACGAAGTGCTGATCAAGGGCAGGCCCCACACGTCATTCGTGTACTGGGTGCTGCTAAACTGCTGTGAGATAATTGATCATCACGGCATGCAGAAGGGCAGGCTCCAGATGAAGTGCGTTGATGATAGCCTGCTGCTGCCGCAAAGGTTTCGACCAACGAACCGCAGGCCACAGTACTTCATCAGAGCTACGAATGGCCACAGCAGTCCAGGCGTCCACTGTCCCGAGTCGTTGTTCAGGCCGATCACAACATGGGCGAAAGAACCGGACGACCCGGTATATTTCATCCACGGGACAAAGTGGGAGTATGTCAAGAGCATTCTGGACAATGGCCTTTCGTGCCTCGCACAGGACAACCCGAAGAGGAAGGGGGGGCGCCAATTTGTGCATGGCTGCCCCTACCTCCCGGGCGACAAGAGGATACAATCGGGTATCCGTCCCGACTCGGAGGTGCTCATATTCTGCAGCATCAACAAAATGCTGTCCAGTGGCTTCTCTCTATGGAGATCAGCAAATGACATAGTCATGACAAGGGGCCACGATGGACGTATACCACCCGATCATATCATGCAGATCGTGAGCATTGCGAAGTATCGGGTCGGCGAAGCCTGGAGCAATCCGCTGTTTTATGACAAGACGCGGAAGCGGGGCCAACCCGCAGACAGGATTCGCACTGACGACTACCTGCCACTCAAAATGTGTGACAGAACTCTGGCTGTAATGGAAGATCACGCCATGTACCTCAAGGGTTGGATGAAGACGGAAGGTCGTCCATTCAATTTGGTCATGACCGAGCAAGATGTTGCTCCACGACCGTTCGAAACACAGGCAGTCCTCATGATGAATGCCCAGGAGGACGAGGCTATGCCTGCAGCGGGGCCACCCGCAGGTGCGGGGACACCCGCAGTAGACACTTCAGACGGTTCATGGCAGCAAGTAGTCACACCGGTGGCGACGGTAGCATCTCCTTGGAGGCCGGACCAGCAGTCCTGGGTCCAAGCTCTCAACAGCCATTTGACATCAGCTGACGTCTCTGGACTGACCGATCAGCTATACCGAGCTGACCCGTGGGCGGTGCACGCAGGTATCCAAGATGCACAGCAGAGGAACCTGCGCCCTCCTGCGGGGCCACCCGGCATCCTAGGGACACAACCACAACGCCCTCCGCAGCAAGCTGGAGGCGCGAGGTTTGTCCCCATGAGCGGATCAGATGGTGGCTCGCCGTATCGGACTCCGCCGTCCGAAACGAGCGAAAACAGCTTGTGGCAACGACTCCAGGCGATTCGCGGGAATCCGACGCTCGCAGCGGCACTCCAGGCGACCACTCCCTTCGGCACTCCGAGGGGTAGTGAAGGAGGGGTGGCTGCGGGGTCACCCGCCGAGCGAACGCCTGCGGAGTCGTCCGCACGTGCGGGGCCACCCGCTGATGGTCAGCAGGGCTCAGACTACGAACGTCGGGCGGCCACCTTGAGAGCACAGGCTACCTTTTTACAGCAACAAGCTGATAGAGTGCCCAGCCTGTTGCGGAACCGCAACATAGATGTTACGAATCATGGCAACTTTCGGCCTCTCTGGAGCTGGACCTCCGATGATGCTCCGAATGCAGATCCCACGAATCCACATCGACAGGTGTTTATTCCAGGGATAGCATCACACCCAATATATGGATGGGACAATCATGGACCAGCAGAGGCACCGGCCATGGATGCGCCGATGTACCCGGAGTACTACGCGCAGATGAATAACACTCCTATGATTGCGGGGCCACCTGCGAACGAGTACACTCGGAATCTGGCCAATGAGATGTACCGTTTGCAGTTTACACGAGCAGTCGACACGCAGTCTATGCCGCACTACGCCTACATGCCCACGCCGACGGACCCCGAGACCGTAGTTCAGCCAGCTGGTCTCGCGGTGCCAGCCGCTCTGGGCAGCATGCCAGACTACATTCGCGACGTGCACAACACGCAGCAAGCGATACTGGCATCTAGGCAGCAGGTTCGGGACAACGCTAGGCTGCGCCAACAGCGCGCGATCCAGAGAAGGATCGAGCGTGAGAACCAAGCGGGGACACCCGCAGGTGCGGGGCCACCCGCTGAACAGATAGACAGACTGCCACCACCGACGCCATATCGGGAGGGCGAAACTACTTTCGAGCGTCAGGCTCGGACTCGCCCCGACGTGCCCACGCCAGTCATTTCAGATTACAATTTCACACAGTGCCCGATCTGTATGGACCCCTACGAGATGGGCACCACGGTGTGGAGACTGGCATGTGGACATTTCTTCCACGATATATGCTGGGATCGTGTTGCACAGCAGCACGTCCGCAATCAGCGGCCAGGTACGCCAAACGAGGCACCTTGCGCTGTATGTCGTGGGCCGGGCATAATCACAGCACACTTTCCGTATGCTGGACAGCGCGACGCTGAGTCAGAACAGGCGCGCCAGCAGGAAAGGTATGTGGTGGATGCTCGGGAACTGCGCCGGCTGCGGGAAGCAGTGGAGGCACTAGAGGCTCGAGCCGCCTCGGCGGAGCCATCCGCACGTGCCCCAGCTGCACAGACACACCCATGGCCAGCGCCAGAGCAAGGCATCCAGATGCCAATCCTGCCTACGCTTCGAGCACAGGGGCCCCCAGCAGCGGGGCCACCCGCCGAAGCGGCTCCCGCCGCCAAAGCGGGGTCACCCGCAACGGGGCCTCCGAATCCAGGATTCCTGAGAGCAATGGAGGCCAATATCAGGCGGAGCGGCAGGAGCGGAGGTGTATCCAGAACCTCACGTGCAGAGAGCCCGGTGAGTGCTAGGAGCCGGGCCAGTGCGGAAAGCGCTGAAGCAGCCCAATTCCACAATACCTTCATGATCAACACGGAAGGGCTGACTTACACACGTGACATCACGGATACGCTTCCGCCAGGAGGTGAGTGGACCTCCACACTCTCCGCGAATTACTGGGTCCTTGAACAGGAACCAATCACCGTGGAGGAGCGCCGCCAATATGAGCAAATATGGTGCACCGAGTTAACAATGAGCCAGTGGGTGCTGGAACAACGCCTACTGAAAGGCACGCTCGGTTCACAGATTACGTACCATAGTGATGACCACGGTACGATGGCTCTGGCGGCGCGGACAGGGACATTCTTCCCCGACGAAGACGGAATGCCCTGCATATCGTTCATGCTAGACATTGGCTCCAACGTGAACATCATCGGAGCTAATACAGCACGAACCTTTCAGGAGGTTATGGCCAGGTACAATCACAGACCGGCCATATGCACACTGAGCAAAACCCTCTACATCAATGGTGTAGGTGAGGGTGCTGCGATCTGTCGGAAAATGGGCAACTTCAAGATCGGGGTGCAATACGCCAATGAGGCAAGCCCCCGCATCGAGGAGTATGCTTCCAACATCGCAGAGGGCTCAGGTGCAAACCTCCCAGCCATCTGGGGCCTGAGTGCCATGGAAGCACGTGACACAATTATCGTGCTAAAGCCAGGCTTCCAGAAGGTTATCTTCCCCAGCGGAGAGTATACTCTTAAGCTGGGGAAGGGCGCCAAGGTCCTGAGGGCAAAGAAGACCCCCTCAGGACACCTAGCCATTCCCTGCGGATTGTATGACGGGGCTAAAAGCCAGACGGTCACCAACACCTTCACAATCCGCAGTAGTCATGACGGCTACACCGAGACGGAGAACGACGAGGACTCCGTCAATGCGGGGCCACCCGCCGGTGTAGGTGCGGGGTCACCCGCTGGGGTAACAGCGGGGCAACCCGCGATGGGACAGTCTATGACCGTTACGACTGATACGTTCATTGTCGAGCCGTATCTCGACAAGCAGCTCCTGAAGGACACGACCCGTGCGATCGTAGACAGGACGCTCGACAGCTGGTGGAAAGGCCAACAGTGTCCTGAAGGGACCTGGCCACACATGAAGGATGCCCTGAAGTCTAAGATTTTCTGGGCAGTCCAGGAGGCGGTGAATAATTGGTCGCCTGAGAACCAAGCGGGGCCACCCGCGACACCGCCACCACCACCAAGCTGCACGGGCGGAGGTTCGACGGACCTTGCGGGGCCAACCCGCGTGGAGATCGTGAGCGCAGCCGCACCAGTGACGCCTGCGGAGTCATCCGCTAACAGCATGCCCCTCTGACGGGGGCAGGCGGGCGCGCCGGCGGCGCTCGCTTGCGAAGAGAAGCCGAATACCGGCCTCCTCGCGACATACGTTGGCCGCGCTGAGGCCCGAGAAGAAAAATACCATTCAAAATGCCTCGTCATCGAAGATATTCGTACAGCTTGCGCTGAACTCCGATCCCGTGGATATATATGCGACCGGATTACCCATAATGAGGTAATGACTTCAACTGGAACACAGTATTTGGGAAATTTGTTGGCAGGAGACTACAATATGTTGTGGGTGGCCACACCCTCTGATTGGTACGTGCGTACTCCAGGAAAGAGGGCGGGACCACACTATCAACGTATACAAAATCTCCTGATCAAAGCGCGTGCTCTGAGGATGCAGATAGTTATCCTGGGGCCACCCGGGTATTTCTGGAAACAGGGTCCGATCAAAGATGTTATTGAAGATTTGAAGCTAAGCGTTATACGAATCAGACTCTGTCACTTCGGCATTAAGTTTGACCGATCCAGTAAATATCCCAGTGGTTCTTATATACAAGTTGCTACATCTTGTCCTCATATACCGGTTAACTTATGGAGATGTACTTGTGGATCACACAAGGACCATGATTTGGATTGGTATGGCCAAGATCAACAACATGCCGAGTTTCGGTATAAAACTTTGGCTATTATTATTGCACGCTTCCTTGATCAACTCGATAAAGCCAACATGATCAGGAATGAGCGGAGTGCGGTACACCTCAGTGTGTGTACACGCGTTGACAAAAAGGTCAGACACTACGTTCAATGTCCACAGAAGGGCCCTCAATGGGACCATGTGGTTCGTAGGGTCACGACCGACCTGGACACGAACAAGATTGTTCAAGACATTAGGATCCAGGATCAGCCAACTGGGTACAATTATGTAGCTCCATTACCTGATGGGGTTACAAACATCAGTACTCGGCTATACTGGGAGCCTCCGGCTCCAGTTCTTCATGGCAATGGTGAGTCGCGAAGGCCACGCCCAAAGCGTGTGACGATCGTCGATGACGATCGATCTCCTCCCCCTTCGATTGAGCGTTGCCAAACGCGACCCACCAACGACCTTCCTGAAATTCCGCCATTTCCTGATTTTACAGCGGATTCCTCCGCAGCGGATCTCTCCGCGGAAACTGCGTTGCCCACTGATGCCAGGATAAAACAGAAAGAAAAGCAGAAAGCTGACAAAGAAGCCGGCATCAAACCGAAGAAAGTCCCGAAGAAAGTGGAAGACGGTAACGACGACTGTGGAGAGGACCTCAAAGGGCTTGACTGCTCCACATATTTCAACGACGTTCCTCTTGACGACTCGGACTCGGACAGCGAATCAGAGGACATCTTCATGATGTTACCGGCGGGGCAACCCGCTGACTCACATGCTGATGTCTTCTCGATAGTCCAGTCGTTATGCTACGGCAGAAACAATCAAGTGGACATGCTTGAATTATGTGGGGGCAAGGGTGGTATATCCATATTAGCCTTCAAGAGGGGACTCTCGTCAGGCGGGAACCTTGACAAGATATCTATGGTTGACCTTGGAAACTCGGAAGTACAAAGAGCAGTCCTCCACTACCTCAAGACTTGCTTTGTCAAGATCACGATTCTGCAGCCAAGCTGCAGAACTACTGGACTCCCTTCCTACTTCAACGCACAGGTCAATCATGATACGTGGCTTAAACACCACAAAGAGGACCTGCCTCATATCACGTTCTGTGGAACAGTCGCTCTACTACAAGACGACTTAAGACGTTTCTTTCTCAGGGAACAACCAATGGGCACGTGGGTGGATGAGATCCAGCCATGGAAAGAACTGGCACAACGCAAGGTCACTTGCCAAACAATCATTGATCAGTGCACGACTGGTCTCAAAGATTCATTTGGACAATATATCCGCAAGCCAACACAGATAATGACAAATAAAGAAGAGTTGTTGGCACCTTTCAAAGGCAAGCGTTGTCCAGGAAATCATGTGCACGCCAATGCTTGTAACAAAGAGTTAGCAAGGGCGGCGCAGTATACCTACAGAATGCAGTCATTGATCGTTGATGCGGTGCAAATCGCCAAAGACCTGTTTGCTTATGGTCGCGATCCATTCGCGAATCGTGAACGCAGCTATGCGTTCGTAACAAACAGTGCTGGTTACGACTTGGACGACCCAACAATTCGGAGACACCCAAACGGAGAAATCTGTCGACCACCACCTGGCGGTCTTGGGTGCCCTGGCTGTGTGGACAACAACTACAAGCAATCACCAAAGCACAGTAGGGATCCGAAGATGTGTCGGTGGTATGATGTTGAACCGTATTACTGGGACTGTCCAAGCTGTAAGAAGGAATATCAGAAGAGCAATCCTCACCACACCAAGATATCTGGCCAATGCAGATTTGCCGAAAAATGGAAACTGCCAGATAACTTTGGCCAGCCGCGTCCGGCGGGACAAGCCGCTCCTGCGGCGCCAGCCGCGGAAGCGGCTCCAGCCGCAGAAGCGGCGCCAGCCGCAAAAGCGGCGCCGGCCGCGAGAGCGCGCATACGTGCGCCTAGGCCGCCACGGCCTGGTGAGGGCGATCCAACCGCAGGCGCCAGCAGCCATGACATCACCAGAGCCGACGGGGCTAATGGTGGCAACAGTGGCGCTGGCAGCTCTGACGATCACCGTAGACTGCCACAAGTTGCAGCAAGGCGCGGACGCATGGAGGGAGGAGATCCTCCACCACCGCCGCAGCCTCAAGCAGAGCCACGGCCAAGGCCAAGGCTCCCTGATTGGACTCGCTTCGACGTTCAGCTCAGCCTCCAAAACCTGCGCAGCTTCGACCCAGCTGTAGTGCAGCGAGAACTCCGCAAACTCCACCTGAGATGGTTTCATGCCAAGGAGCCAAAAATGCGGATGATTCTAACCAAGGTTGGTCTGGGTGAAACCCGTTTGAGTCTGATCAAAGGCATTTGTGACTCGTGTAGAGAATGTCGAGCCTGGGATAAACCAGGCAACACGGTGATGCCTTCCGTGTCACTGCCAGGACGTTTCAACGAAGAAGTCGAATGTGATCTCTTCTTTTATAAACAGGAACATATTGTTTTTCACATCATCGACCGTTGTATTCGCTGGGCAGCTGGCACAGAGATTCCTGATAAAGCTATGCATACTGTTCTCGATGCCTATCATACGACTTGGATGCAGCATGGCCCTGCTAAAATTCTATACTCCGATGGGGAAGGAGCACTGAATAATGATACAGCAAAGGCCATCCTTAAGGCTAAGGGAACAGAGCTTCGTATTCGAGCGCGTGGCCAACACGCTACAACTATCGAAGCTAGGAACGGCATCCTTCGACACCTCCTACACGTGATGGGAGAAGAATTGAATAGATTACATATCCCTCTCAATTTCACTCGTCTCTTACATGAAGCCTTGTTTGCTAGCAACGCATTTACCTTCTACAATGAAGTGTCTCCGTACAATGCGCTGTATGGTAGACAGCCAGCTATGCTTCCTGATTTCCCTGTCTTGGATCATGATCAGCCCACTGAATCATCAGATCACTCAAGGGAGGAAACAATCAGGAGGGTTAGTCTGGAGGCAATCACGCAGGCCACTGCGGTTGCCAAGACGAACAGGGCTCTCCGTACAAAGACTACTGCTACGGGTGAATTTCACTATAAAGAAGGAGATCTCGTGGACTATCACCGTCCGACCACCACGAAAGACGACTGGGGTGGATGGAGTGGTCCATACCCGGTCATCCGCAACGAACCTGACCGAGGCCAGGTCATCGTGAAGGTCGGCAATCGCGAAGTACGAGTACAGTATCCTGACACACGACACACACTGTACATCGAAGCACTTATGGTCCGCGAGATAGGATCGGACAATACGGCCCTTCGAACAGTATTGGCCTTTATTGCCGGTCTGCCAGCGGGGAAACCCGCCATGACTTTCGGATATCTACCAACGAAACAGGGTCGGCTGCAGATGACTGCTGCGAGCCGACTTTCACCTAAGGTGCACTTGGCTCTTCAGTACCTCATACGCAACTACTTTCGTATTGAAAACGTTGTCGCTGTACGACTCGCCAAGAGCTTGACGAAGCTGCCTGCCGCACCCTATGCAGACAGCTGTACACTAGTGCACTATGATAACGATGTGACCCCTGGGTTTCATTACTATGAAGCTGATGGCACTGCCTTGAACATCTATGACATCACAGGATCTACACACTCACGCATCATCCAGTGTCTTAAATCCAGGAAGCCTTCTGCTGGGTTTGACCAAGACCTCACTAAGTTTGAGGAACTCGCTGACGGTCCACCACCGAGCGAATCACCTCCAGCAGCTGCTCCTGAGGAGCCTCCTACGGACAACGATGGTCGACTCCCGACTATCATAGAGGAGACAGAAGAAGATCTGGATGCTTTTGTCTTGAAGTCGTGGTATGCTGAACTGATGGATGACAGAACACTCCTTGAAGCTGAAACAGAGGAAGTCATGCATACAGTTCCTACATACATGACAGACACACAGTGTGTGTTAGTCTCTACGACCTGTGAAGACGTGCAAGGCCACTTGCCGGAGCGGGGTCACCCGCCAGGATACGACATGGACACTTCTTACTACGTTCCTTTATGCTCCACGGAACCGGATAGCAAATATGATCTGGACTCCGATGAGCACGGGAAGTATATCGAGCTTTGCTTCACTGCAGACATGTCCAAGGTCGTCCTGTCCGAGCAGCAACACCGACTGTTGGATGACAGCAGCGTCACAACTATGCGAGTATACGTTAGCGCTGCCTCCAAACGTGCCGTGGTCGTCAAGGAAGACGATCTACTCACGAAGGCCGACATCCAAGCAAATCCGGTCAAAGTTTCCAAAGCCCTCTACACAGAGCTGAAGACTTGGCTTGACAACAAATGCTTCCAGATGACTGACTTAAGCAAGGCGTCTAACATCATGACGTCACGCTACGTATACAAATGGAAGTTTGTCAAGAACGAAAAGGGCGAAATGGAAAGGACGATCCGGTTACGCTTGGTACTCCGTGGCTTCATGGACCTCGAAGCCTTTGATGTCGAAACCTTCTCTGGCACGGCAAGGAGGTCAAGCCAGAGACTGCTCGCAAGTTCTGCTGCATGCAACAAAGCTTGGATCATCGCTTCCCTGGACATCAACATGGCTTTCTTGAAGGGACTGACCTATGGCGAGCTCGCCGCGGCAACGGGCGAGAAAGAACGTGTGGTGTGTTTCACACTACCACCTGGGTCAGCAGCTGTCCTTCGCACACTGCCAGGCTTTGAGTCATATGACGAATCAAAGCATTGTCTCCGGTGTCTGAAACCGGGGACAGGCACGAAGGATGCTCCCAGGGCATTCTCGCTGAAGCTCAGGTCCATCACTAGGAGCTTTGGGCTACAGCCTACTTCATACGACGAAGAATTCGAGATGAGCCCAAACCTCTTGACAGCCAAGCACGTTGATGACATCAATATGACTGGGAAGGAAGAGGCTATCGACAAGTATGTCAAGTGTGTTGAAGATACGTTTGGGAAGTGCAAACTGAACAAGCACACATACACGAACTGTGCTGTTCGGTACAACAAGACCGATGATGGGAGCGTCACTCTCGACCAGGACGAATACATCAAACAGCTTCGTCCTATCACACATCCAGAACTCACAGGAGCTGATCCTGAAAGCAAGGCGACGAAGACAATTTCTGATATGTTCGTTAGTCTTCGTGGCGCTCTAGCCTATGCGTTGATCACGCAGGTATGGCTAATGGTCTATGTTGTCTCACTACAACGTATCCAAGAACCGACAAACATCCAGGTACGACGACTAAACGCGGTTACCAGAAAATTGCAGGCAGGTCCGAAGAAGATCGTGTATCATGCTATGACTCCAACAGGAGAAGTCGACCTGCATAGCGATTCTGGCTATCGTCGTCTCAACGGAGATGAAGACGACGAAGTCAAAGGCTATGGTATCCGCGGGGCTAACCTGCTGAGGCGTGGCCACACGCAAGCGGGGAAACCCGTCGTGCACCTGGTGGACGCATACTGCAAGTCTCATCGACTGCAAGTGCGTTCGAGCTACTCTGCGGAAACACTGGCAGCAGCCCACAACTTGGAAGACTGCTACCCGACCATTGTACGCTCCACGAGCTACACTCGGGACCATTGACCCCCACACAGCTGAAGAACATATTGGAAATGGGAGGTCTATGTATCAAAGTCACTCTGACTATTGATGCCGAGTCTGTCTTCAAATCTTTGTCTAGCAAGGATCTGAAGAAGCCCACAGAGTGCACTCTGCTTGGGCACATCAGCTGGATTCGCCAGATGATGGAACGTGGAATCGTGGAAAGCGTCCAATGGTGTGACACGCGGGATATGACTGCCGATGGTCATACCAAAGGTAGCATTGACCGCGCGTTGCTCCTACAAGTAATGGCCGGCCAGCAATCCTTCAAGCACGAGCTGAAGAAACATACACCGTATAGGGCGGGCAGGTCGTCTCAGGACGGCCCTGCCTCCCGAGCCAGCGGGGAAACCCGCGGGCAGGTGCGCTTTAGCAGCGAGGAAACTCGCCGGTAGCGAGGCTACTCGCGCGCCCCTTTCCTTGTAGGCAGCCGCTGCTGCTTAGCACTGTTTTTCCGCATAATAGTAGTGCGGTACCTGCTCGTCTCCTCCCCCTCCGACTTTAAACGGAGAAGGTTAAAGGCGAGATATAAATCGAGCATGTACCGCTGCCGTGCCTGGCTCAAGCCGGGCCCGGCCAGATATGTGACTGTGCCTCACTGAGGCGCACTACTTGCATCCGAGATCGGAAAACATCCTTTTCCATTGACGATGCCCATCCTACTCTTTACTCCAGATCCCATGCTTCGTCTCGCTCTCTTGCTCATGCGCTATGAGCCTAAGCCTGGGATATGGAAGCGCCTAAGGCGGACTGTATACCTAAGCTTACCAGCTTGTTTTCGACTTCTGGCCGCTCTGCGCGCGCGCCTGCGCGCCCTGGCGCGGCCGCAACGATGCGCCAGCCAGCGCCAAGCAGCCATGTGAGAGGCCCCTCCGGGGCTCCAGATCTAGCTCGAAACGGCGCGCCCCCCCTAGAAGCCGACCGTGGCACCTCCAATGTGATTACATCTGGGCCAGCGCCAACGGCGCCAGCGAAAAGGCGACAGCGAAAGAGCGACTGCAGAGCGCACAGGGCCAGAAGGCTCCCGCCAACTGGGCACCAGCGCGCCAGCGGCCGACCTTGGCAATTAGGAAACCACGAGGGCACCAGCGCGCGAGCGGCCAACGTCTCCAGCCCACGAGGCACCAGCGCGCGAGCAACCGACTGCGGCAGACGGAACGCCGCAGCGCACCAAGCCCATGGGGCACGGGCGAGCGAATGGCCGACTGCGGCAAGCAGGCCCCGCTTCATAAAAAGTAAGGAACCAATCTTGTGTGCAGACAACGCCTGAGGAACGAAGAGGTCCGGCGGTCTGCCAACGACTCGGCGCCCCCATAGTTTGCGCAGGCTTCCCCCCCTTCTCCGCCTCACCGTCCTGCTCTTCCTCCTCCTCCTCCTCCTCCTCCTCCTTCTCCTCCTCCACCTCCACCTCGTCCTCTTCCTCCGCCCGGTCCTCCTCCTAGTCCTCCTCCTGGTCATCATCCTCGTCCTCCTCCTCGTCATCCTGTTCCTTCTCATGATTCACCCTCTCCGCACCACTACGTCATCATCCTTATCATCGACGTCATCGTCGTAGCCATCATAAGAATCATGAAAACGATCATTCAACAAATCATTCGCATCGTCATCACGCTCAACAACCTCAGCACCACCACCACCATTACTTACACAATCACAACCACCACAATCATCACAACCATCACAACCATGAGCGTCATCAGTACAATCAGCAGCATCATCATCATCATCAGCAGCAGCAGCTGCAGCATCATCATCAACAGCATCATCAACATCATCATAATCAGCAGCCACCGCATAAGCAACGTCAGCATAATCATCAGCATCATCAGTAACATGATCATCGTTAGCATCATCAGCATCATCCTCATCAGCAGCATCATCAACATCATCATCACCATCATCATCATCATCATCATCATCATCATCATCATCATCATCATCATCATCATCATCAGCGTCTTCATCATCAGTAGCATCATCATCAGCAGCAACATCATCACCGTCATCATACGCGTCGCCATCACCGTCACCACCACCAGCATCGCCAGCACCACCATAAGCAGCAGCAGCAGCAGCGTCGTGATCATCGCCATCATCATTAACCTCATCGTCATCAGCAGCAGCATCAACATCATCATCATCATCACCAACAACAGCATCAGCATCATCATTAACAACAACATCAGCATCAATATCATCAGCAGCATAAGCATCATTATCACCGCTATAATCATAATCATCAGCAGCATCATAATCATTATCACCGCTATAATCATCATCAGCAGCGTCATCAGCAGCAGCATCATCTTCATCGTCATGATCATACGCATCATCACCACCACCACCTTCACCATCAGCATTATCACCAGCAGCATCGCCATCAGCATTTGCATCAGCATCAGCAGCAGCATCATAATCAACATCAGCAGCAGCAGCAGCATGATCAACATCGCCATCATCAGCATCATGCATCAGCATCATCATCATCATCATTATCATCATCATCATCATCATCAGCAGCAGCAGCAGCAGCAGCATCACCATCACCATCATCATCAGCGTCTTCATCATCGAGAGAGCGTGATCCACCGCCGCTTTACTGTGGAAAATTGCCAACCTTTTCCTCCGGAACCCGGGATCTCCCCCCCCCCCCCTCCGAAAATCCCCACCCCCTGCTGGACCCACCCCCCCTTCCCCCGCGGCAAAACCCCCCCCTCCCCTAACCCCTCCCCCCCCCCTCCCCCTCGAAAACCGGGGGGGGTCACTACCGGTTCGAACCCTCCCCCCCCCCCCCCTCCGGATCCGGAAAACCGGGGGGGGTTTTGGAACCCCCCCCCCCCTCGAAAACCGGAGGGGGGTCACTACCGGTTCGACCCCCCCCCCACGCACCGCCAGCAAACGACTCCCGGTCCCTACCACCGCTCGCATCACATCCCCCACTGTTGTTCCCAGCACCACTGTCCTCACCACCACTGTCCCCACTGGTTCCACCACCGTCCCTATTGTCCCCACCAGTGCCCCCACCACTGTCGCACTGTCCCCACTGTTCCCACAACTGTTCCCACCACGGTTCCACTCTCCCCACTGTCTCCACGGACCCAACCACTGCCTATCCCCACTGTCCCCACTGTCCCACTGACTCCTCCGCTGTCCCACTGAGCTGTCCCACTGTTCCCACCACTGTCCCCACTGTCCCCACCACTGTCCCCACTGTACCTCTGTCCCATTGTCCCACCGCCGTCCTCGCCGACGCCTTTACCAGTGTCCCCACCACCATTGTACCCTCCACTGTCCCAGTGTTTCCACCTCATTCCCACTGTCCCCACACCACTGTCCCCACCACCACCGTTCCCACCACTGTCCACTGTCCCCCCTGTTCCCACCATTGTCCCCACCACTGTCCCCACCACTACCGTCCCCACCACTGTCCCACTGTCCCCCCACTGTCCCCACCACTGTCCCGCTGTCCCCTCACCACTGTCCCCACCAACACCGTCCCCACCACTGTCCGCACCCCCACTCGGTTTTCGAGGGGGGGGGGGGTTCGAACCGGTAGTGACCCCCCCCCCTTTTCATGATGAGCTGGGGGGGGGGGGGGGAGGGGTTCGAACCGGTAGTGACCCCCCCCGGTTTTCCGGAGGGGGGGGGGGGGGAGGGGTTCGAACCGGTAGTGACCCCCCCCGGTTTTCCGCCAGGAGCGGTAGAACACGCTCTTTCTCATCATCAGTAGCATCATCATCATCAGCAGCAGCATCACCGTCATCATACGCGTCGCCATCACCATCACCACCACCAGCATCGCCAGCACCACCATAAGCAGCAGCAGCGTCGTGATCATCGCCATCATCAGCATCATCTGTATTAGCATCGGCATCATCATCATCATCATCATCATCATCATCATCATCATCATCATCATCATCATCATCATCATCATCATCATCATCATCATCATCATCATCATCATCATCATCATCATCATCATCATCATCATCATCATCATCATCATCATCATCATCATCATCATCAGCATCGCCATCACCATCATCATCAGCGTCTTCATCATCAGTAGCATCATCATCAGCAGCAGCATCATCACCGTCATCATACGCGTCGCCATCACCACCAGCATCGCCAGCACCACCATAAGCAGCAGCAGCAGCGTCGTGATCATCGCCATCATCATTAACCTCATCGTCATCAGCAGCAGCATCAACATCATCATCATCATCACCAACAACAACATCAGTATCATCATTAACAACAACATCAGCATCAATATCATCATCAGCAGCATCATAATCATTATCACCGCTATAATCATCATCAGCAGCGTCATCAGCAGCAGCATCACCTTCATCGTCATGATCATACGCATCATCACCACCACCACCTTCACCATCAGCATTAACACCAGCAGCATCGTCATCTGCATTTGCATCAGCATCAGCAGCAGCATCATAATCAACATCAGCAGCAGCATCAGCATGATCAACATCGCCATCATCAGCATCATATTTATTAGCATCAGCATCAGCATCATCATCATCATCATCATCATCATCATCATCATCATCAGCAGCAGCAGCAGCATCATCATCATCATCATCAGCATCACCATCATTATCGTTCCCCTCTTCGGTCAAGATTGTCCATGGGCTTCTGCTCAACCCCGTCTGGTCGGTCCTGGAGGGTCTCAGGCTCTGATTCCGGCTCGGCGCAGCGGCAGCGGGGCGTCGTCATCTTGATCCGCCGACCTCCACAAGGGGGATGAGGGAG
This sequence comes from Prorocentrum cordatum, assembly GCA_963575745.1. NCBI lineage: Eukaryota > Dinophyceae > Prorocentrales > Prorocentraceae > Prorocentrum > Prorocentrum cordatum. The sequence continues at coordinate 219,764 of CAUYUJ010008058.1, read as the reverse complement.
GGAGGGATTGGATTGCGCTTCGATAGGTCCATCCAACTGAAAGGGAGTCGCTTGACAGATGGATTGTCCATCCATAAATGCTCTGGTGAAAAATGCACCTTGGCGACTGATTGCGCATCCATTGATGCCTTCCTTCAATGGGCTGCCCTTCGATAGATGCTTCAAGGAGGGAGGGAGTCCGCCTGCCCGCAGTCAAGAAAGAGTTCACTGCCGCCCAGAAACCTAGCGCAGGGAATTCGCCAGCCCAACGGGCCAGAGGCGTGCTAAGTTCTCTGGCAAAAGGTTCATCATAGGTCTAGTTCGCGCGCACGGGGCCGCCCCTGGGGGTCCCCAGGCGAAAAGTGCCCTGCGAGATATCAGGCAAGGTCCCAGCAAGCTCTCTCAGAGATAGCTTTGCTCATGGGTGCGGCCTTCCAAACCCCCCAGAACGCTCCAGGAGCACTCCAAGGAACCTCTCAAGAGAGTTCCAGATAGTCCGAGACGGCCCAAGAGCGCTCAAATACGCCCAAGGTCAACTCTGAATACCCCTTGACGCCTCCGAAACGCCTCCAGAACGCCCCAAGAGAACCCTTAAGATGTCCTGAGGGGCAAAAATCACGGATTGCCTCTTGTTATTGAAAGATGTGTGCGTTATCACAGTTTCCTGCTTCCGAACCCCCGAGACGGCCCAGGAGGTCCCAAAGATCGCCCCTAGATAGCCAACCCACGAGGCTCCCAGGAGGCCCCCCAAAGGTGGCCGCGAGAGAGGAATCCAAACTGCCATTTGAACCCCTTTTCCCCCGGAAGATGGCCCCCGAGACCGCCAGCAAGCCCCCAAGAGGCTTCCAAGACAACCCCGAGAGGCTCCCCCAAGAGGCCCCAAAATGCCGCCACAAGGCTCCCGAGAGCCTTCCAAGAGGCCTCAGCAAGCCCCCAAACAAGGCCCCTTGTCCACAATCTAGTCTGGCCGAAGGCCACTAAACATACAGTATGGGCTGGTGGAACGAGCGAAGCGATTGAGTAAGAAAAATCGTCTTCGGACCCCCCCCCCGGACCACCACCACCCCCGCTACTGCTCCACCTTGCGTGGACTTGCCGCAGCCTGCTTCGAGGAGACGCGGGGAGAGGTGAGGAGGATGGAAGGCGGAAGATAAACGCTGTCGAACCCCAGCTGCGCGTCGAGATGGGATGGAACGGAAGCGGGGCGGGAGGAGCAGGAGATAGGAGGTAGGAGGAGGAGGACGACGCCCCCCCCAGGGCAAGCCCCAGGACACCAGGCGAACAGGCGGCACGGGGGGGGGGCGGGGAGGGCACTTCGAGGTGCATGGGCCTGCCAGCCCACTTTCGCGGAAGGATGGCAGTTTCACATCCTCTTCCCGCCTTCTCTCTGTCTGTCTCTCTCACTCTGTCTCTCTCTCTGTCTATGTGTCTCTCTGTCTCTCTCTCTCTCTCTCTCGTGCTCCCTGTCTCTTGCTCTCGCTCTCTCTCTCTCTCTCTCTCGCTTTCTCTCCGTCTCTCTCTCTCTCTCTCTCTTCGTCTCTCCCTCTCTCTCCCTCTCTATCCATATACCCCTCTCTCTCCCTCTCTCTCTCTCTCTCTATACACATGTGTGCGTAATTGTATATATGTGTGTGAATTTATATAGGTGCCGTTATCTCTCTCTCTCACTCTCTCTCTCTCTCTCTCTTTATGTTTGTGTGTGTGTCTCTCTCTTTCTCTCCCTCCCTCTCCACCTCTATCTCTCTTGCTCTCTCTCTCTCTCTCTCTCTGTCTCGGTTTTGCCTTCCCTACATCTATGTACAGATTCCTGCTCCCAATTATGTATTGGCGATATCGCAACACATGAGGAGGTCCTGCACTGTTGCAGTATTCGCCACCGCGATTGCAGCGATTGGTGCGCGTGAGACCCCTCTTGTTTGTCATCAGCCCCGCTTCCACCGAAGCATCACGTGTACACAACCACCCCACACACACACACACACACACACACACACGAACACACACACACACACACACACACACACACACACACTTTTGGTGGTCGCGGCCTCGCGCGCGGCGACGAGACGCAGCAAGTCAAGTACGGAGGCCCAAACCCAGTGCACGCGCGCGCTGGCTCAGAAAATAGCGCAGCACATTGCCATCCGGGCGCGGATGGTGGGGAGAAGGAAGGGCGCACTGGCCGCCGCCGAAAGGGACGTCCCACATGGAGGGCGCAGCGCGGACACGACGGGGAAGCAATGTGCACAGTGACCGACCAAGACGCCAGGCGGCGGCCAGTGGCGAGACGGGAACGGGGTGGCAAAAAGCCACGGGGCATTCCCGCCCGGCGGCCGTGAGGGGATGTCCGTGCCCCTCCCGCAGCAATCGGGCACGCGCTACCGCAATCGAGAAACGCGCCCCCCAAGACATGAGGCCAATGCCTCCCGTCCTGGCGACGGAGCGCGTCGATTTCGCATGGAAACAGGACCCGTCGCTAATCCACGCGCCTTTCTCCATGCTTGCGCTTTCTCGAAGTAAAGCCCTTCCCGCCCCCACCCCCTCCCGAGGTCCCCCCCTACCCGAGGCGCCAATCCCAGAGGCGCGCTGGCGGACTCGCGGGGCGACGCAGGTGCACACACGGCGCATCACCCTCCACCGCGTCGAGACCACACAGCGGACGCGGGCGCACCCGCAAGCACGATCACATCACACACAGCAGCGCACTCGGTCATGCTCAATGCGCACCAGGGGGCGGCACGAAAACCGCGCATATGCGCGGAGGCATACAGTCTCTACGTCGGCGCCCCTCGCAGAGGCGAGAGCAGGGGACACTAGCGTTTGGGAGCCCCTTCTCGAGGGTCAAACGGCGCGCTCCCCCGAAAAGCCGACCACGGCATCCCCGATGTGAGTTCCCATTCGCACATACATGCATGAACACCTGATGACAACATTAGAATATTATGCGCACATGTTTTCGTGAGTGCGGGCATGCGTGCAAACGCGCGCGCGTACCTACGCGACTACATGCAAGCGCACGTATCCGGAAACGCAGAAAGCACCTGTCTCCCATTGATCGCGCAATTCATTTCATTCATCACGACTTCTGGTGTTTCTCCCCCTGCTCCGCTCACCCAATGCCCATTTTGACGCAATATCGTAAAATGAGGGCAAAATGCGAACAGCATCAGGTACGGACAACACGGGGACCTGAAAGCTGGCGAGCCCGCGGTATAGATCGGGTGCAGGTGCCGATTCAGAACACTCTGGAACGCTCCGGGAGGGCCACCCGACGCAATGGCCCGATGCCTTCGCGACCCAGGCCTGCCCGAGGGAGACGCCCGCAGACCCGTCAGGCGAACACCGGAGGCCCGTCCCACGAACGGCTCAGGGGAACAGCCCGGCCCGTCAGGCGAACATAGCCTGGCCCGTCAGGCGAACACCCCCGAGACCGCCCCCGAGAACCCGCAAACCCAAACGCCAACTCTGGCACCAAAGGCGTCAACCAATCGCCGTCCCGAACCACCGCCTGATCGCACCGAGCACTGGACTTCCCCAAAACAACCCCAAACCGCCAACACCAGTGCCGAGCCCCCAAAAACCCCGACCGGAACAGAACGGAACGGCACGCACTCCCGTGCAGCGCCCGGACCTGCGAGGTGCGTAGGTGGGTGGCACCGCAGTGCCTCAGACGTGCTCTCCTGGGAGGGGCCAGGAACCTCCTCCCTCCCCCGTCCTCCTTCCTCCCTCCTCCCTTCTCCCTCCCCTCTCCTCCATCCTCCCTCCTCCCTCCTCCCTCCTCCCTCCTCCCTCCTCCCTCCTCCCACCCCCTCCCTCCTCACTCCCCCCTCCTTCCTCCCCCCTCCTCCCTCCTCCCTCCCCCTCTCCTCTTCTTCTTCTTCTTCCTCTTCCCCCTCCTCCTCCCTCCTCTTCCTCTTCCTCCTCCTCCTCCTCCTTCTTCCTCCTCCTCCTCCTGATCCTCCTCCTGATACTCCTCCTCATCCTCCTCCTCCTCCTCCTCCACCTGCTCCTCCTCCTCCCTCCTCCTCCTCCTCTTCCTCATCCTCCTCCTCCTCCTCCTCATCCTCCTCCTCCTTTTCCTCCTCCTCCTCCTCCTCGTCCCCCTCCTCCTCATATTGCTCCTTTTGCTCCTCTTGCTCCTCCTCCCCCTCCTCCTTTTCCTCCTCCTCCTCCTTTTCCTCCTCCTCCTCCTCCTCCTTTTCCTCCTCCTCCTCCTCCGCCTGGAAGGCGAGGCGAAGCGAGGCAAGGCCGATCGTCCTGCGAGCAAGGAGGGGTCGGCGGAGAGCCCCTGGTTTTCGCCCTCCTGGGGCCTCCTGGGGCCTCCTGGGGGGCCCTCGTCGCCACGGCTGGATTCGCCCCGAAACTCTAAGCAAAACAGACCCTGGGGGAGATCCGTGCAAGCGTTGGACATCCCGGGTTTCGGGGTCATGGAACGGGGGGGACGTCTGAAGCGAAGCGCCCAGCCCGCCCTGCCGACACAAGTGGTGTCCCGGCGAAGAGGGGTAGCGCTACGTAAAAGGAACAGGGTGTGGTGAGGACAGGAGCGGATACGCGCCAAAATTTGTCCAGACAGGGACCTGTGCGTGCCCGGTGGTGCTGTGCTCTCTCCCTCTCCCGACGGAAGTGGCGGCGAGGCTTCTGACACAGCAACCCACGCGCAGCGGCGAGGCTTCTGACCCACAACACAGGCACGTCGGTGATGGTACTGCATTGGTACTGCATGGGCATTGCAGTGGCATAGGAAGTGCGTACGGTACTGCGTCGGTGCTGAATGTGAGCTGATCCTCGATTGGTTTTGTATGTAGGCGCCTCTGGCCGTTCATTGTAGTACCGCATTGATACTGCAGTGGCATAGGAGGGGGAGGAGATGGAGGGAGGGGAGGAGGAGGGAGCGGGAGGAGGAACAAGGGGGAAGAAGATAGAGGAATCGAAACAGAGAGAGAGGGGGAGAGACAGAGATAAAGACAGAAGGAGAGACAGAGAGAGAAAGAGAGAGAGAGAGAAAGAAAGAAAGACAGAGAGACAAAGAGAGATAGATGTGCATATAGAAATATATATAGAGAGAGAAAGAGAAGGGCACCCTAATTTGGTAATTTCTCCACGCTCCGCCCAGTCAACACAAACACGAAATCACCCAAGTTGGGCAGGCAGGCCGGGGAGCCGCCCGCTGAAACCAACGGCAAAAAGGACAGGGTGAGAGAGAGAGAGGGGAGAGAGAGAGAGAGAAACAAAAAAAAAAAAAAAAAACGAGAGATAACCCCTAATGCGGTGATACCTCCGAGCGCCTGACAGAGGAATCGAAGCAAAGAAAGAGAGAGAGAGAGAGAGAGAGGGAGAGAAAAAAAAAAAAAAAAAAACGAGAGATAACCCCTAATGCGGTGATACCTCCGAGCGCCTGACAGAGGAATCGAAGCAAAGAAAGAGAGAGAGAGAGAGAGAGAAAAAACAAAACACAGAGAAAATGATTGATATACATATATATGTACACATAGAGAGGGGGAGAGAACGAGAGAGAGAGAGAGAGAAAACAAAACAAAAAAACATAGAGAAGACAAACCAAAACAGAGATACGCCCTAATTTGGTAATTTCTCCACGCTCCGCCCACGCACTAAAAAGAATCGAAATCACCGAACTAGGCCGGGCCGGCCTGGAAATCGCCCGCTAAAACCAATCGTACAAGACAGGGCGAGAGAGAGATAGAGAGAGAGAGAGAAAGAGAAAGAGAGAGAAGAAAACATCAAAGTAACAAAAATCAGCAAAAACAACAACAACAATAATTGTAAGACTGTTCGCCCTTATATGCTCGAGTGTCCAATAACGCGTATTTCCCAAACCCTCGATACCCGCCGTCTTCGTCTTCGATCGAACCCCTTTTGGGGGATATACCTTTCTTCCCTGCAGGCCGGGCCCCGGCAAGCGGCGGGGCGGCCGCGGACCGTCGGCCTGGCCAGTGGCAGCGCTGATCGGCGGGGCGGCCGCGGACCGTCGACCCGACCCCAAGAGGGACGGACAGGGGACCGACCACGACGACGACGACGACGACGACGACGACGACGACGACGACGTCGAAGACGACGGCGACGACGACGACGACGCGCGACGACGAGCGAAAGCGAGAGCGAGAGAACGACAGCAGGGCCACGAAGGGCACGAAGTAGGCCACGAAGGGCGACAGCGGGGACACGAAGGGAATGCGTATGGGGCCACGAAGAGCGCGAACGAGCGGGGGCCACGAAGTGCAGATAATGCGGGGCCACAGAAGGCAACTATGGGGCCACTGAAGGTAGCAACTGGGCCACGTAGGACAGTGAGGGGGACACAAATGGCGACAGCGGGGCCACGAAGGGCATGCACATGGGGCCACAATGGGCACGACTCCTGGGTGCCTGGGTGTCGGGAGCGCAAGGCCATTCTTCAGCAAGTTGCAAGCAAGTCTCTAGCGAGAGCGCGACTCCAGAGCGCCGGGAGAGCAATTCCTGAATAGATTGTAAGGAAGTCCCAAGCGAGAGCACGATTCCTGAATAAAATGCGAGGAAGTCTCGGGCGGGAGCGGGGGTCCTGGCTAAAGTGTGAGGAAGTCTCAGGCGGGAGCCGTTGTTGTTGTATCCCGGGGGCCAGGGGGCAAGTTTGAGCAGGAAGACTTTCCATGTCAAAAAACAAGGTGCGAGCGTCGAGGGCACACTTTGATTGAGAAAAAACAATGTGCACCGGTGAGGGGCGATCAACAATAATTATTCTTCAGCAATGAGAATTCAACAACAACAACAACAACAACAACAACAACAACAACAACAACAACAACAACAACAACAACAACAACAACAACAACAACAACAACAATAACAACAAAAAAAACTGATATATACAAACAAAGAGAGAGGGAGAGAGTGAGGGGAGGAGAAAGGATAAGGAAGAGGAGGGAGGATACAAAGGAGGGAGAGTGGCTCAATCATGGACCTTGACCCCGAAGCGCAGGGGCCCCCAATTGCGGCGGGGTTGAGGACCCACTCGGGCGCCCCGGGGCCGAGGAGGAGGGGACGGAGAAGGGAGGAGGGAGGAGAGGGAGGGAGCGAGAACGAGAAGAAAAAGACCGCACCTCACTCCAGGCCCCTCCGCCTCCTCCTCCTCCTCCTCCTCCTCCTTCTCCTCCTCCTCCTCCTCCTTCTCCTCCTCCTCCTCCTCCTCCTCCTCCTCCTCCTCCTCCTCCTCCTCCTCCTCCTCCGCCGCCTCCGCCTCCGCCTCCGCCTCCGCCTCCGCCTCCGCCTCCGCCTCCGCCTCCGCCTCCGCCTCCTCCTCCTCCTCCTCCGCCTCCTCCGCCTCCTCCGCCTCCTCCGCCTCCTCCTCCGCCTCCTCCTCCTCCTCCTCCTCCTCCTCCTCCTCCTCCTCCTCCTCCTCCTCCTCCTCCTCCTCCTCCTCCTCCTCCTCCTCCTCCTCCTCCTCCTCCTCCTCCTCACTAACGCTGCCCCTGACCTCGAGCCCCGGCGGCGGCGCCCAGCACAGGCAGCGCACGCGCCGGGGGGCGCGCGCCTTCGACCCTCGACGGCGCGCGTCCGGAGCAGGACAGGCCGTCCTGGCGCGGGCGGCCGCGCTGGCGGCTTCGGGGCTCTCTTGCCCAGAGATCTCGAACCCCAGTGTCAAGTCGGGCCTGTCCCTCTGCAGGAGGAATATTCAGAGATGATCAAAAAATAGTAATAGTCGGGGGGCTATTTTTTGCCTATGTTTGAACATGTTGGGTGCATTCTTGATGTACAGTATGAAAAAACTTGTCGCCCCAAATCCCCTGTATGGGGACGTGCCCGGCTTAACCCCAGGGGAAGAGGTTCGAGGATCGAGGGCCTGGGGCGCCCTCGGCCCTGCTCGGGCCTCCCGGAGGCTCCTCGCCGCCTCCGCCGGACTCGCCGCAGAGGCTCGGCCAGCGAGCACCCCTGGGCAGGTCGGGAGGTCGACATTTCACCCCCAACCCCAGTCGGCGGCGAGCGAGGGGGGGAAGCGAGAAGGGGCGGGCCTTCTCAGAAGGCTCGGAGGTCCCACGGCCCTTGAGAAGTCTTCTGAGCCCTCCCCGGAGACACAGAGAGCCTCTCAGAAGGCCGGAGGCCTTCTAAGAAGGCCTTCTCCTTCTCACTTCCCCCCCTCGCTCGCCGCCGACCCAAACCTCCAGCGTCTCGACCAAAACCGTACCCGACGTCGCTCGCAGTTCTCGGGGTTGTCGAGAGAGACGGCTCGGGGGGAGGAGCTAGTCCCAGGCAGAGGGTCGAGAGCTCCAGGGCCTGGCGACTCGAGAGGATCGAGCCGTGGGAGGTTCGATCGGGCCTCGACGGTCGCGGTGCGAATCGCGAGGCTGGCGGCGCATGCACGTGCTACCCCTCAGCTGTGCATGGTCAGGCTGGCTTACCCAGAGGCCCCGCCGCCGGCGGGCCGCTGCTCGCCGCCTCTGTGGTCCGTCGCGCGAAGCCGGGCCGTCGGAGGTCTGGGCTTGGAGCAAAGGGGGGGGGGGAGGCGCACGGGGTACAGAACTGCGCGGGCCATGGAGGAAGTCCCAGCCAAACCACAAGCCAAGAAGGAGGGCACGGGCCACAGTGGAGAGGTACAGCAGGCACGTAGGATACGAGAAATGCTATGAGAATTCTAAGGGCACTTCCTTCATCGACCCTGCGCTTCGCAAGGCGCCCCAGGGCTCCGCGGACCCGTCGGGAGATACGAAATTATCGTGGCGCACCCGTTGGCAGGCCAGTCTCTTATCTGGGATGCCTGCTGTAAGAGGTGGTCATGCCTGCGAGAAACACGGCGCAGCCCCTCAAAGAGGACCTTCCTGCACACGCCGAGTGTGGGCCGGCGCCCGCGGCGGGCAGCGCTCAGCAGGAAGAGATTGAGAGGGGGCGGCACCGCAGGCAAGTCTGAAGAGAAGAACCCGACGGTGCTCGCTGAGTCGCCCCCGCTCGCAGGAGCCCACTGAGTCCGCTGGGGGTCCCAAGGCGGTGCGGTGACAGACCGTGCGGTGACCCCGGAATCCCCAGAGACCTCACCGCATTGTCCATCACTGAAGGGGCCCCAGGACACACAAATAAATACACACAAATAAAAAGATTCCCCATATTTTCTGGGTTTTTGTCTTCCCCCTCACTTCCCATATTTCCTATATTTTCTTGGAGTCGACGATTAATTGTGTCTGTGTGTTTTTTCCCCTCCTGAATCACCGCAGGCTTTTGGGACCTCGGAGGCCCCGATCGCCCGAGGCATCCTCGGGGCGCGACGTCCCAAACCGGTGAGGCCACCTCGATTCACTACTGACTCACCGCACGGAGTGATCACCGCACCGTTCGCGATCCCCAGCCCACGGAGTCCCGCTTCGCGCTTGACGGCAGCCGCCGGAGGAGGGATCATCCCACAGGAAAGCGAAGTGCCGCCCAGCTCCCTCTTGACGATCCTGCGCGCAGTGCCATCTGCGCGCACGACGATCGGCGAACAGGGAAGCAGACACGCCACAGAAAGCACGACCGCGCCCATCGCACTTTCTGCTGGCGTATTGCTCCACCTTGAAGTTCGCACCCAAAGTGCAATACCCGCATCTACCCCGACCTCCTGAAGCAAAAAGAAGGTACCCTGCATCAGAGCCGACCAGGGCATTCCAGGGCTCGTGAGCACGTCGCACCAGGGGGCACTGCCGCTCCACATTGCATCCCTCTCCTACTCCTCGCCCTCCTCCTCCAACGAATTGCAGCGCCGGCGAGGTCCTGTACTAGGACCTGGTGGAAACCAGAAGGCTGCCACCAACAGGTAGGCGCACGGCACGAGGCCGATCGCTGCGAGCCAAATGTTGCGGTGCAGCAGCAAGAAGTTCCGTTCCAGGGCGGCGCGCCAGGAGAGACAAGACTGACAGAAATAGGCGAGTGCACATGGGAAGTGGGACCAACCGAGCAAGCTCAGACAACTGGACACGTGGTACTGGCCGCTTGGGAGAGAGGGAGGGGCAGAGGGAGAAGACAAATTGAACAAATTTAACACCTAAGCGCACAAAGATACAGACTGCTGAACGTAAACGGAAACATCATCAATATCACCGTCACCACGATCATCGTCCGCACGTTGCTCCAACTCGCCGTCATCCTCCGTCCTGCTCCGCTCCCTCCTCCCTGTCCCCCTACTCCCCCCTCCCCCACCTTCTCCCCCCCCCCCTCTGCATTGCATAGACCTTGGGGTGATGGCCGTTGCGACGAACGGCCGCTGCTCAATGAGCAAAAACACAAGAACAGGGGCAGTGGAACACACGGCAGAATGCAGGCACTGGCGAGTAGCGGCGCGAACGCGAGCGGGTGGAGGAGAGAGACCGTTGGGTAATAAAAAAACGGCGGCAGACGCATGCAATGAGAAACCTTGCTAACAGAAATCTGGGGGCGCGCTTTGGTCGAGCTTTGAGCTTCCTGAGCCTCTGCACGTCCCCCAGGGACATCGGGGGAAAAGGAACTTCTATGAGATGAGGCACCCTCTGACAGGCCATCTTCTGATTGGACGCGCCTCCTGAAAAGCATACCCCCTCCTCCTCTTCCTTCTCCTCCTCCTTCCTCCTCCTCCTCCTCCTCCTCCGCCCTCCTCCTCCTCCTCCTCCTCCTCCTCCTCCTAACCCTCCTCTCCTCCTCTCCCCTCCTCCTCCTCCTCCTCCTCCTCCTCCTCCTCCTCCTACTCCTCCTCCTCCTCCTCCTCCTCTCCTCCTCATCCTCCTCCCTCCTCCTCCTCTCGGCCTCCCTCCTCCCCTCCTCTCGCCTCCCTCTCCCACTGCACCTTCTGTCCCTCCTCCTTCTCCCTCTTCTTTCCCTCTCCCCTCCTCCTCCTCCTCTCCTGCTCCCTTCCTGCCTGGTCCTCTCCTCCGCTCCTCTCCTCCTCCTCCTCCTCCTCCTCCTCCTCCTCCTCCTCCTCCTCCTCCCTCCTCCTCCTCCTCGGCCTCCCTCCTCCCCTCCTCTTCGGCCTCCCTCCCACTGCACCTTCTGTCCCTCCTCCTCCCTCCGGGGCCCCCAGCGGTCTCGGGCGGCCCCCCCCCACCCGAGCCCTCCGCGGGCACCACAAGAGGAGGCCCCGCGGAGGCATCGGCGCTGCGGCCGGCCTCGGTCCTTGAGGGCGGCTCAGCGGTGGCAAGGAGAGGAGCCGAGGAGGGAGGGGGCCTCTCCAGCCCCTCTCCCCCCTGCCTCCCCCTCCTCCTCCTCCTCCTCCTCCTCCTCCCCTCCTCCTCCTCTCCTCCTCCTCCTCCTCCTCCTCCTCCTCCTAACCCTCCCTCCTCCTCCTCCTCCTCCCTCCTCCTCCTCCTCTCCTCCTCTCCTCCTCCTCTCCTCCTCTCCTCCCCTCCGCCTCCGCCTCCGCCTCCGCCTCCTCCTCCTCCTCCCTCCTCCTCCTCCTCCTCCTCCTCCTCCTCTCCTCCTCCTCCTCCTCCTCCTCCTCCTCCTCCTCCTCCTCCTCCTCCTCCTCCTCCTCCTCCTCCTCCTCCTCCTCCTCCTCCTCCTCCTCCTCCTCCTCCTCCTCCTCCTCCTCCTCCTCCTCCTCCTCCTCCTCCTCCTCCTCCTCCTCCTCCTCCTCCTCCTCCTCCTCCTCCTCCTCGGCCTCCCTCCTCCCCTCCTCTTCGGCCTCCCTCCCACTGCACCTTCTGTCCCCTCCTCCTCCCTCCGGGGCCCCCAGCGGTCTCGGGCGGCCCCCCCCCACCCGAGCCCTCCGCGGGCACCACAAGAGGAGGCCCCGCGGAGGCATCGGCGCTGCGGCCGGCCTCGGTCCTTGAGGCGGCTCAGCGGTGGCAAGGAGAGGAGCCGAGGGGGTGGGCCTCCCCCAGCCCCTCTCCCGCTGCCCCCCCTCCCCTCTTCCTCCTCCTCCTCCTCCTCCTCCTCCTCCTCCTCCTCCTCCTCCTCCTCCTCCTCCTCCTCCTCCTCCTCCTCCTCCTCCTCCTCCTCGCCTCCTCCTCCTCCTCCTCCTCCTCCTCCTCCTCCTCCTCCTCCTCCTCCTCCTCATCCTTGTTTGTTTTGTGTTGGACGTGGGTTGGAGCCGGGCGCTGACCCCCAGCGGCATAGGACCGAGCGAGGGCCCGCAAAAAGACAAACGAGCGAGGGTCAGAGGAAAAACACAACGGCGGAGGGACAGCGACCGAACGAGTGCTCTTCCTCCTCCTGGTCTCGGGCGGCACCCGTGGAGCCTCACCTGCTCCTGCTCTCCAGGCCATCGGAGCTCCTGCGCAAGACGCCTGCTGCCGCGGGCACCCGCTTCCAGGGCCTCGCGCAGGCGGGCCGTCGATACGGGAAGATGCGCCAGGT
>CAUYUJ010008058.1:145000-202500 GCA_963575745.1 Prorocentrum cordatum | reverse complement strand
GCCGCCCCGAGGGCTCGAGGAGGTGTGTGCGAGGCGGGGAGGGGGATGCGAGGGCCAAGCGTTCGAGGATCGAGGGCCGAGGTTTTTGGAGGTCGGACGCCCCGAGGGCTCGAGGACGGGTGTACGAGGCGGGGAGGGGGTGCGAGGGCCAAGCATGCGAGGATCGAGGGCCGACGTTTCTGGAGTTCGCCACTCTCGGCAACCGGACGCGGGTGCATGACTTCCCTGGGCGGCCCCAAGTGGAGTCCAGCGACCGACTTTGGCCAGACCCAAGACTTCCTGGAGAAGAGGAAGACGAAATGGACAGGGAGGGAAGGAGAGAGGATCGAGGTTCGAAGTTGTTTGCAGGGCCGCCCTTTGTGGGCCGCCCTGGCGCCTCTCACCGCGACGGAAGCTCGCCCGTCGCCGGAGGGCGCCAGCTACGCACCGACACCGATCCTGGCCACGCCAGTCCTGGGCCTAGGGCTGGTGCACGTGTCCTCTTCGTCAAGCCAAGAGGGCGTACATACCGATCCTGGGCCCGGGGCGGACCGGGCCAGGATCGGTGAGCGTCTAGGCGTTAGGCCCTCCGGCGTCGTGTTACAATCCACCCGTACGGCAAGGACGCACGAGAAGGACGCACGGGCCGTGATAGGCCATGTCGACACTTTGCGGGCAAGGCGCGGCCAGCGAAAACGACCACGGATGGTCCGAAGGGGAAGGATGCAAGCGTAAGCTCGCAAAGCTGCTCAGCCTGACTAGGCAGGTTGAGACTCTGTTGGCTGACTGTAGTGGTTGCCGAGACGCCCTGCCGCTCTCATCCGCGGACCAGGCCCGCAGAGCGAGCGCGCGTGGAACCGCCCCCGGGGCGCGGATCGGACATCGCTGGCAGAAGGCTGATGCGATGGCGGCACCGAAGGCCTGCTCAGAGCAGCGAGGGAAGAGATCCCGCTCTCTGGCCGGGCCTGGGCGGAGCGGCCTGCGGTCGGAGCGAGCGGTCGCGGCAGCAGGCACGGGCACGACCGCCGCGCCAGGACCAAGGCAAGGGCCGCCCACGTCACGGATCAGGCGGACGGTGCCAAGCTTCCCCCCCCCCGGCCTGGACCGAGGAGATCCAGGTGCGGTTCCAGCGCTGCCCGTCAGAAGGGAAGGATGGGGAAGAGGAGAGGCAAGAGGAAGAAATAGTAGGAGGAGGACGAGGAGGAGCAAGAAGGAGGAGGAGAAGAAGAAGGAGGGAGGGAAGGAGAGAGGGAGGGAAGGAGGAGTCCTCGTGCCATGAAGGAGGTCTGTCGGCTTACGCTAGAGCCACGGACGATGGTGCCGCGGCCTCATGGGTTGAAGATCTCAGCGTCGCGGAAGCCGAAGTCGAGCTGGTGGAAGTCGCTTGGCTCGGCTCTCCGCCCTTCCGAATGCGCGGCAGCTACTGAACTTCGGCCAGCGGTCTCGTCTCATCTTGGGGCAGGAGGTCGTCGGTCCGGAGCGTGAACTCGATTCTCGCGATCCTCTGGGCAAGGTCCTCATTACTCATCGTCTCGACGAACTGCGTGTTGGACATATGTCTGTCCGTGTCGCTCACCACATCTGCCTTCACGTGGGCGTCTAGGTCGTAAGTCTCGTTCGTTGCCGTCTTCAGGTTGGCAGGCTTGATGCGCTTGCATTCTGGGTGCGAGCTAAGTTTCACGCAGGCAGTGTCGTTTGCGAAGCCGACGACCTGACCCTTCTTGTTTTTCATGGGGACGGCGTTCAGGAGGCACGTCATGACCGTATGGCCCACCTCGATATGCAAACCCTACGGGCCCAGCCAGCCAGTCGACGGATGGCAGCTCGGCCTGTGTCTGCAGAGGGAGGTCCGTCTTGCCACTGGTGTCGCTGCAGACGTTGGGATCGCCGGCAACATCACAGACTGCATCGCTCTCCACCATCACCTTCGGCGGCAGCTCGTGCGTGCTGCCTTCGACGGCGTAGCTGTCGACGTGGGGCTCCTCCTAAACGCGCGCGCTGGTCTCACTGATGACCGTGTTGTTGCCATCACGGCACTCCAGTACCAGCTTCGCGATCGAGGAAGCGAGTCCGCCGACGATGACAGGGCCACGCTGTTGCGGGGCGCGTTCAGCTTGTCGTCTATCATCTGCGTGTGGCTAGGACGCCGCTGGTCAATGCCCAGTTTGATCGCTGTCCCTATCGTGCCGACGAGCTTGTGGAAGGAGGCCTCTGGCCTCGCGATGCGGATCTCCAGCGGCGCAGCCTTGAAGGTCGTGTCTGCCACGGACGCGGCAGCGTCGTGGCTCTCGATGATGTTCATCAGGTAGGCGATGGTGTGGTTGTGCTGGTCTATGAGCGAGGGGTGGCAAGGCTCGAAGTACGGTTGGCCCCCTTAATAGACCGCAGCCGGTGATGTAGGATACGGAGTCATGCATCGCCGCCGCCCATGGGGGGGGCACGTGTCGACAGTCGCGTCTGCCGCAGGCCAGAACACCTTGGCAGCAATGGGTGCCATCCGCGACCACGGGTCCGCCATGGCGATGTCCCACGGACACGGGTGCGGCGACGGATCGGACAGCTTGCCGCCGTTCTTCAGTTCCTCACCCACTGCAAGCAGGAGTGGGCCATGGTCGTGTACTGCGTGGAGCACCGCTCGGACGTCCGTAGCCGCATTGCCATCAGCTCGAGACGGGACGACTGGGCGGTGTCGAGCAGAGAGAGAGAGAGAGAGAGAGCACGCCGCGAGACCCTGCGAGCAGCAGCAACAATGTCGGCCATACCAAGGTGTCGAAAAACGCGATAGGGGGCGCTGCAGGAGCACACGCTGTAATCCAGTGACCTGGAGGTGGTCCACTGCACCACGAACTCGTCGGTCATTGCTCCGAGCTTCAGCCTCGGGTCGGATCTGTCGACTTGGTGTGCATCAGGGACGGCCACCAGGGCAGCCGTCGGCGTAGTAGAGGTTGTTGCCAGTAGAGAAGGACCTACTACACACTCAGCTGTTGAGGGCGTAGGTGGACATGAGGTTGGTGCAGGCGATGTTGCGCAGGGTATGCAAATGCCTTGCTGCCAATGGCACCATCCTTAACTCAGTCT
This sequence comes from Prorocentrum cordatum, assembly GCA_963575745.1. Taxonomy (NCBI): domain Eukaryota; class Dinophyceae; order Prorocentrales; family Prorocentraceae; genus Prorocentrum; species Prorocentrum cordatum. The sequence goes on along the minus strand of CAUYUJ010008058.1, from coordinate 199,443 downwards.
CGAAACGTACGTCGCTTAGCCGCCAGGCTGCGCGGGTGCGGCGGCAGCCAGTGGGCGGAGCTGGTGTTCACGCCCACGGTCACCATCGAGAGGTCGGCGAAGCTTGCGGCAGCCACCATCGCGGCAGAGAAAGGGAAGGGCATCTATCTATCGGGCGGCCACGCTCGCGGGCCGGGCACAGCCTTCTGACCTTGGCCAACATGGCCACGGAGAGGGAGGGGGGAGCAGCAGCAGCAGCAGCAGCAGCAGCAGCAGCAGCAGCAGCTCAGCAGCAGCAGCATCAGCAGTTGCAGTTGCAGCAGCTGCAGCAGCAGCAGCAGCAGCAGCAACGAGCATGAGCAGCAAAGAGGGGAGGGGGGCGCACGAGCGCGAGAAGACCGTCGGGAAGGGGCAGCAGAGGGCACCAGCGGCCGCGGCGCGGCGGGGGTGTTGCTCGGGCGCGCCGGTCGGACACCCCGTCCGCCCCGGGTCGCACCACGCGCGCGCAGGCCAGGTGCGCAGCCAGCAGGGGCGCACGGGAACGAGAGGCTCGACGTCGGAAGGCGCCCGGGGGCGAAGAGGGCAGGGGAGCGCGACTGGGGTCCCTCTGGCCCCATCCGCCCGATCCTCGAGGGAAGCGGCGGCGGCGGCAGCGAAGAGCGGAGAGCGAAAGGGCCGCCAGACGACGACGACGACGACGACGACGACGACGACGACGACGACGATGACGACGACGACCTCGACCACGACCACGACCACGACCACGACCACGACCACGACCACGACCACGACCACAGCCGCGGCCACGGCCACGACGACGACGACGACGACGACGACGACGACGACGACGACGACGACCACGACCACGACCACAGCACCACCACGACGATCGACCCCCTCATGGGGCGCACGCGGATGAGAACCTCGAGGCAGATCGGGCCGTGGCCACGACCCTGGCACCCGACGACGCGCAAAAAAGGCAATATCGTATAAAGCCCCAGGCTCCAAAAACTCGTCATTGTTTGAGCTAGATATATCCGTGAGGGTCCTGGAGACCGCAATCGTGCGAAAAGGATACCCACGCCCAGACTTGATAGGGTCGACTGTAGCAGACTGGTCCCCGCGAGCGCCCAAAAGGCGATCTGGAACTCCAGAGAGTTGCAAATCCTCGCAGTTGAAATATCACAAAACGAAATCCAAAAAAACGCCCATCCAACAGACCCCAACGAAACCGCACACCAACAGCGCCCGTCACCAAAAAACCGAACGGGGAATCTCGGTCTCGTGGGCGTGACGGGCCGCCACCGCCGGCGACGGCGCAAGCCTGCGGGCGGCGCAGGTGGCGACCAGCCGCCAGACCCAGAGATCCGACGTCGTGACTTTTTCAATACGGGGTCCCCGGAGGTCTCGACCCATCCTCCAGGACCGGTTTTTCATCCTGAGTCGTTTTTTGACGGTCCCGGGGCCAGGCGATGAGGGCCCCTTGAGGCCGAAAATTGCGGAAAACCTCCGTCTTGATTTTTTCATGACGTTGGATCTCTGGGGAGAGCGGCGGCTGCAGCGGGCGGCGGCCGGCGGCGGCCGGCGGCGGCGGAGGACGGCCGGCGGGCCGGGCCGCAGGGCCGCCCGGCTGCCCCGCCAGCCGCCCGCCGGGCGCGAGCGCGCAGCGGCCGCGGGGCCGGCGGCCCGGGCGCGCGGAGGGGCGGCCGCCGGCCGGGGCGGGCCACCTCGTCGGGGAGGCGGCGGCCGCGGCGTGCGCGCGCGCCCCGGCCGCGCGCAAGAGCGGCCCCGGGCGAGAGTGAGCACCCGGTGCGCAGCTTTGGGGGGTCGTGGGCCTGGAGAACATCGGGCTCCACATCGAGCGCACAGTCGAGGTGTCGGCAGTGCGGTGCGACCCTCCGACCCAATCTGGGGGGCCAAACGAGCCAGCGGTCCACGGGAACGAGTCGAAAAGGTCTGGGGCCCACGTCACGATAAAATACTCCATGCGGGGATCCCACAATGTGCATCTCATATTCATGTCACGTCTCGCCGAGGAACCCTGCCTGTGAGCATGTGGGTGTGTAAGCGAGTCCACGTAGACAACGGGCGCGACGACAACGACGACGCCGACAACAGCGACGACTTCAGTGACGTGCTCCTCCTCCTCATCTAGAATTGTTTCATGAGATATGAGGGAAGCTCAGGTGAAGAGCGAGGGAGCATTGAACAATGAAAAAAAGAGAAGCCTTTGAGTTCATCTGAGCGTGAGTGAGTGATCTGAGTGTGATTGAACCTGAGTGAGGAATAGTTGAGTTGGAGAATGAGTAAAACTAGGCATGAGAGTCTGAGTACGTGTGCGTCTGAGAATGCGTAAGTCTGAGTACGAGTGAGTCTGAATGTGGGTGAGTGTGAATGTGGGTACGTCTGGGTGTGAATGAGTCTAAGTATGAGTCTGGCGAGTCTAAGCCTGAGTATGAGCGTATGAGTACGAGTGGAGTCTGAATGTGAATGAATATGAGGTTGTGTGAGCCTGAGTGTGAGAGAGCCTGAGTGTGAATGAGTCCGAGTGCGAGAGAGTCTGAGTACACAGTATGATGGGTATGAACCTTAGTATGGTTGAATCTGAGTGCGAGTAAGCTTGCGCATGAGCGAGTCTTAGAGTTGCCGAAATTGAATATTGAATGCGAGTGGATACGAGTGTGAGTTTGTCTGAGTGTGACTGAGCATGAGTGCGAGCGAGTCTGAATGTGAACGCGTCAAAGTACGAGTGCGTCTGTGTATGAGTGAGTCTGAATACGGTTGAGTCTGAGTGCGATGGGTGAAACAACCTGGGCACGAACGGGCCCGTGACATGCTCCCTGACGGCCCACCTTGGGGTGCTGAAGCCAGCGCCCCGCCTGAGACATCCTCACAGCCTGTTCCGAAAGCAAGGGATGTTCGGCACCAGAGCAAGCAAACTGCCCGAGACGTCCCCACAACCTGGGCGCGAACTGGGTCGTGATATACCCTCTGGAAGTGCCACCTCGGGGTGCTGAAACTTGCGCCTCGCCCGAGAAATCTTCACAATCTGCTCCGACAACAAACGACGTTGGACACCAAAACAAGCAAACCGCCTGAGACGTCCCCACAACCTGGGCGCGAACGGGGAGTGCAACCACCCCTGGCGCCTCCCCCTTGGGAGTGCTGAAACCAGCGCCTCGCCTGAGACATCATCACAAACCCATGCTGGAAACGATCCCTCCTCCATCCGTAAGACGGCTGAAACTGTTACGGCGAATGGGCGGGGCCCTAAGGCGAGGGCCACATGTTGAAAACCAGCTCCCTCCGTCACTGGAACAGCTGCAGAATTTGAACACGAATGCGCGCGGCGCTCAAGCAAGAACTACATGTTGAAAACGGCCCGCCCGCAATCCTTGAAACCGCTGCAACTTAGTTTCAGGATCACAACTGACAAAAAAATCTCAGGCGAAACGCCCGACCGCCCTACCGACACGCCTTGGGGTGCGACAGGAGGGAGTTATGTAGGAGGGAAATGAACGGAGGCGGTGGAGAAGGAAGAGGAGGACCTCCTGGAGGGGCAAAAGGAGAGAGACATAGAGAGAGAGAGAGAGAGAGAGAGAGTGAGAGACGGGGGGGGAGGATTGGGGGCGAGGGGCCAGGAGGAGGTCAGAGGGCGAGGGGGCCACAAGCTTATGAGTGGGTGCTACATCGGCGTGCAAAAGGCTGTTCCTGCTCCAGACGGCTCCAAGATGGTCCAAGATGGCCTCCAAATTCGCCCAAGATTGTCCAAGACGGCTTCCAAGACGGTCCAAGAGAGTCCAAGATGCCTCCAAGTTCGCACAAGAAACCTCTAAGACGGACCAAGATGACCCCAAAGGCCTCCAAGAGGCCTCCAAGATGGCCCAAGAGGCCTCGAAGAGGTCCTCCAGGGTCCTCAATTTTGGCCCGAAGAAGTCAAAATCATGGATGTCCCTTCGGTTGTTGAAGGATTTTGGATGTTGCTCCTTTTCGGCCTTCCGACGGCCCAAGACTGCCCAAGAGGCCATCAAGATCGCCCCAAAGCCCAAGGCCCAAGAGTGCCAAGATGGCCTCCAAGATGCCTCCAAGACTGCCAAGATGGCCTCCAAGAGGGCCAAGATGGCCCCAAGATGCACCCAAGACGGCCCCAAATGGCCTCAAGATGGCCTAAGACTGCCCCAAAGGCCCGCAAGAGGCATCCAAAACGGCCCAAGAGCCCTCCAAGACGTCCCCCAGGAAGGCCCGACAGGGTTAAAATCATGGATTATCCTCTGGTGTTTGAAGGACTTTGGTTTTTGCTCCTTTCCAGCTCTCCGACGGCCCAAGACGGCCCAAGCGGCCCCCAACATCGACCCAAGAGCGCCCAAGAGGCCTCCAAGATGGCCTCATGACAGCCCAAGAAGCCCCCAAGACGACCCCAAGAAGGCCCCAAGACGACTGAAGAGGCCTCCAAGACGCCTAGATTGCCTCGAAGACGGCGCTGAAACGTCCCATGAGGGCCCGAAGGCGGCTCCGAGAGGCCTCATAGACGGCTTCCAACGGGGTCAGATGGACCAGGAACGCCCCAAGACGACCAAAGAAGCCCTCAAATAGCCCCCAGAGGTCCCCAAGAAGCCCAAGGAGGCCTCCCAAGAGGCCTTGAAAAGGTCCCCAAGGAGCTCCAAGAAAGCTCGGAAACCACCCAGTCCGATAGCTCGCCCGACTCCGTGTTCCCCGAAGGTGTTCGAAACCCACTCGGGGAACGCGTGGCCCGATAGCTTGGCCAAGCTCAAACCCAACTTGCGGCCACGCAGGCGCTTCCAAAAAAGCAGGGGTCGGCGGTGATTCGCCGTAGGCGTCTTCGATAACGCCAACGTCTGAACATGCGCTGATGCTTTGGATCCGCCCCCCATGATGTTCCCAGATGCGCCAAGGCAGCGTCGAGACGCACCGACGCGACTCTGATAGATTTCCCATTATGATAGAGAAGGGGCCGGCGGCAGGGACGAAGCCCTTACAAATAAAAAGAAGCGCATGCCTGGCACAGACTTTGACTGGAGGCCTGGGTCGGCACACCAGCTTCCGCCGAAAACTGGCCCCCGGGAACCCTCCATGACCAAGTCCTGACCAACTCGTCGAGCTTCGTCTGGCCGTGGCCACTAAGGGGCCTCGCCAAAAGCCAAAACACAGCGAGGACGGCTCGAAGGCTTGGCAGCCTACAAAGAGTCCTGCTGCATCCTCACTGCGCGTCTGAACTGCACATAGAGCCGCCAAGCGCCCGATGATGGCGGCAACGGCGGCGGCGGCAGCGGCAGCGGCCACGACGACGAAGACGACGAAGACGACGACGACGACGACGACGAAGACGGCGGCGGAGCTCGGCCGCCCTCGCCGCCAGGCGCCCGCAGGCGGGGGCACCGCCGCGACCGCCGCGGCGCCCAGCGCGGCCCCGGCGGCAGCGGCGCGCGCGGCTGCGGCCGCGGCGGCCACGGCGCCCTGGCAGGTCGCCGTCGTCGTCGTCGTCGTCGCCGCCGTCGCCGCCGCCGCGGCCGTCGTCGTCGTCGCCGTCGTCGTCATGTCGTCGTCGTCGACTTCGTGGCCGCCGACGCTGCCGTCGCCGCCGTTGTCGCCGTCGTCGTCGTGGCCGCCGCCGTCGCCGCCGCCGCCGCCGTCGTCATCGTCGTCATCGTCGTCGTAACCCTGATCATCGTCGTCATCGTCGCCAACGTGGCCGTCGCCATTGTCGCCGCCGCAACCGCCGCCGCCGTCGAGGATCCGCGTGAGGTGTCCGAGCGTCTTCGGGCCCGTTCTGGCCTCCAGGGGGGGACATGTCGCCTCGGCTGGGTCCGCCTCGTGATATTGGTCAGAGTGCGCTCCAGGACTGGTCCAGGCTGGGCTTGCAGAACGACGCCGCCGTCGTCGGTGGTCGCCGTCGTCGCCGTCGTCGTCGTCGACGTCGGCCTGTGGGCCGCGCGCCCAGGCGCACGACCCCAATCGTCAGGGCGTCACGAAAGACTGCCAGGGGGCGCGTTTCCCTAAACTTCGGCCTTCGAGGGGCTGCTTTAGAGCCCCACGGCACCGAGGGAACGACCCACAACAATAGCTGGCCGCAGGGATACGGTCGATAACTCCAGGGGCCAAGGACTTGAAAAGATAACGACGTTGGAAGGTCTGGGGTGAGCTTCCTCATCGCCCTCCTCACCCTCCTCCTCCCCCTCCTCCTCCTCCTCCTCCTCATCATCATCATCATCATCATCATCATCATCATCATCATCATCATCATCATCATCATCATCATCCTCATCCTCATCCTCATCCTCATCCTCATCCTCATCCTCCCTGCACCGCCGTTACGACAACCCTGACTGGGACAGGCATGTCCATGCAGCTAGGCGCTGCGCACGCCAAGACGCAACATACCCGGCAGCGCAGACAAGTTCGTATCCCCAGGCATGTCGCGGCAAGTGAGGCCAGATCCGCGCCGCTGAGGAATCGCTACATGACCTTTGTGGAAGCAGCGGTGAACGTGCCCCTGATCGGGTGCAGCCCGCATGGAGACGGCCTGAAAAACACCAGCCGCCCAACAACTGCTGCGCAACGTGCCCGGACTCACGCAATGCTATTTGCGGAGCGTCTCACCCTCAGCGGGGGGGAGTGGCGGTCACTGCCCCATTCGGAAAAAAACAGCGACCTTTCATCAGGAGCCCGGCCCATCCCTACCGATAGGGGGGAGGAGGGAAAGGAGGCAGAGGGAAGGAGGGGGGACAACACGTCCCACCCACCGGCGGCTCGCAGCCGCGATGCTCGAAGCACTGCACGTCCCGGCCCAGGACGCCAGAGCTGTGCTTCGGCCCAGGCTCACCAAGGTGTGCGGGCGGCCCCTCGCGGGACGCCTACGCGAGCCTCGCACGCACCCGTCACTCACAGGCCACACGCAGTCCGGTGCATGGACAAAAAATCAAGCGCGAGCCGTCGCAGGAAAAAACGAGTGAGGCTCTACGCCGGCCCATCAGGGCAGGGGGAGGAGAAGGAAGGGGAGGAGGAGGAAGGAGAAGATGAGTAGCCATTTTTATCCAAGAGTCCAGCGGATCTTTGGAATGAGGCCTGAGCTTCCCCCCACACAAGTTCACACACACACACACACATTCACGTACACAACCACACACAACCACACACAACCACACACACAACCACACACACAACCACACACCTATGAGGTGTGATAAACACTGGCCCAACACCGCCTTCATCGACGAGATGCTGAAATGCCAAAGACGGCTGAATGCTGATCGCGGAGGCTGGGTAAAGCCCACAAATTAGAGCAGGATGGTGCCTTCCCCGAAGACACGGACAACTTATCAGAGGGCGCGAGGGCTCCTGGGAAGTCCCGCCGCCTTCTGAGAAGGCCTTCTCCTTCTTACTTTCCCCCTCGCTCGCCGCCGACGATACCTTCCGAGAGGCCACCTCCCAGAGGGCTGCGCCCTCGACCCCATATTGCGCTTGGAGTCTGCGTCGTGCGCTGTTCTCTTGAGGTCCCAAGGGGCCCGCGACGGGGCCCCCCTTCGGGGTCCCTCGACCGCTTCGCAGTCCCTTCGCGGCCCGAAGTCCCTTCGAGGTCCCTTCGAGGTCCACGGGGCCCAAGACGGGGTCTCGATGCGCCGTTCGCTTCGAGGCCCCTGGGGCCCGAGGCGGGCCACCCTCGGAGGACGCTCGCAGCCCCGACGACGTCTCCACCGAGGCGGCGCGAATCGTTGCCCCCGCACGCCCCTCCCCGCCCGATAACGCCCGCACCATCCCCCCCCCCCTTCCGCCGGGCTGCGCGGAAGGCACCCGTTACCCCATCGCCATGCTGGCCAGGGCTACTCTGGGCCCCAGGTGCCCGTCGGTCGGAAGAGTAGAGACATGAAGTGGGAAGGCGTTGGAAGTAGATTGGGTCTCCGCCCACCCCCTGAGGAGGAGGGACAGGACAGGACAGGACAGGAAAAGACAGGATGCAGCGCTGCGGGTGGTCCCGCGCCCGTGCCCCTTGAGGGCAGTCGGGCTCGCCAATCGGCAGACCAGATGCCATGCTGTGCATTGGCAAGGTGGTGAAAATGCTGCACTGCGAGCTGCGCAAGTGGCCGCTGAGTTTTCCCTCGCGGCGTGGCCACATACGACAACGACCACGACAACAACAACGGCGACGACGGAGCGAGAGAAAGCGAGAAAGACGACACGGGAGGTCGGAAGAGAGGCAGGGGAGGGGGGGGAGAGGGCCATCGAAAAATTGCCAGCCGTGCTGCTTGGCGGGCGCTGCGTTGCGAGCTGCGCAACTTGCCCATCAATCCGCATAGCGTTTGCGGGGCCGCCCGGTCACGCGAACGCCCTCAGGTGTCCACTCCAGCAGCTTGGTGGACCAGCGACCGTCTTCGCGTTGCTGGACTCGGCTTTGCAGCTGGAGTTTTCTGTCCCGTCGTTGGTCCCTCCAACTGCGGTATCCGGCTCGCCGGAAAAGTCCTTCGGCCCGTCTGGTGGCGCGCGTAACCGTATCCACCCAGCTTTCTTGCTCTACGTTCATATCGGCAAGTTCGAAATGTCTCCTCGGCGTCTGAACGATGCGCCGCAGCATTTTCCTCTCCTCGGCCTGCAATCTGCGAGTCCTTTCCACCATCATCGCCCAGCAACCGCTGCCGTAGAGCACTGAGGAAATCACCGTCGCGTCAAACAGGCACATTCTGCAACGCAGCGGATAATGCTTATTGGTTAACTCTTTCTTGAATTTCCCAAACGCTGCCCATCCACGAGAGAAGCGGTGAGTCAGCTCGACGTCGTGGAAATCTGAAAACGAGACCAGCCTTCCCAAATAGAGAGTGTCGCCGTCGAAGAGGAGGGAAGAAGGACAACCGTTCGACTCTTGAAATAAGAAGGCGGCTGAAGTAAAATAGGGACTTGGGCAACCATACATACCGGCTTTCGCCGACTGGCGTGCACGCCACCGCCATGCTGGCCAGGGCCACCCTGGCCCCAGATAACGTGTACGGTCAGGAACTGTTGCTTAGCATGTCGCGGCGGCGGCCCCTGCGACACGCTACGCCTTGCGAGTTGATCGCGCGTCGCTCTACTTCGTGGGACGGGAAGCTGGAAAAAGCTCGGGACGTTGACGCGTGCGGACCGGAACGTGCTCAACGTGTCGCGCCGAAGCGTGGTGGGCCACAACCGGCGGGCGGCACGACACGCTGAGCAGACGTGCTTGACCGTAGACGTCCCTAGCCTCGGCCACAAGGGGCTCAGCACGCACCCCGCGACAGCGCCCGGGACCCGCCCCGGCCAGGCCCAGAGGAGGGCGGTACACAAAGAGGGCGCCGCCCGCGTGCCACCTCCGCCCGCGCCACACACCTTGAGTCGGCACCCGTGAGCGCAGCAACGCGGTGCCCTCAGTGGGCGCGACGCTTGAGGCTGAGCAAGCGAAGAAGAAAGACGGACCAGGAGAGGCAGCCAGCAGGCGCTCTCTGATCTGACGCCAGAGATCATCACAGCAGCGCAAAAAAAACACACACACACCACCAGAGCCCAGGACCCCATCTCTCCCTCCTTTGTCGAGCCAGAGCGATGCGTGAGGGCCCTGCAGGGCCCCAAACACGAGGCGAAAGCGCCCGTGGTGATTAAAGAGGCCACGCCAGGAGGTCCGGGGAACGGGGAGAGGCAGGCGGCGGGGGCGGCGAGAGTGCGGCCGACCCCAGAGGACGCAGAGGACGGGAGGGCGGGCGGGCACGGGGGCAGTCCTCCTCCTCCTCCTCCTCCTCCTCCTCCTCCTCCTCCTCCTCCTCCTCCTCCTCCTCCTCCTCCTCCTCCTCCTCCTCCTCCTCCTCCTCCCGAGGCGGGCTTAGCGCCCCCCGGGGGCCTGGAGCCCCACGCCCGGGGCCGCGCGGCGCCCGGGCCCCGCGGGCGCGCCGCGGCTCGGCGGCATCGGCGGGGCGGCCGGGCGGCACGCTCTGCCGACGGCGCCCGCCTTTTGAGCCCCCGCGCTGCCCGGCGGCAGCGGCGAGGCGGCCGGGCGGGCGCTCCGCTTCGCTTCGGCGGCGCCCAGCCGTGCGCTGCCCCCGGGCGCCGTCCTCCAGGCGCTCCTCGTGCACGCCAGGGAGGGCAGGCGGCGTGCCCGCCCCGCGTGGGCAGGGAGACGATGGCCACGGCCGCTGCCCCTCGAGATTCCACGGGGCACGACCCCAGAGCGGTGGGTACGGACATGTGATGGCGGTGGGCCCTGGAGCGTAAGCAGTCGGCATATAATCGGCAAGTCGAAGCGGATCGGAGCCGAGATCGGATCGGGCATCATCGGCACGAGATCGATAACAGATCGGACCGGCCGCTCCGGAGTACACAACCGAGGGGTGCAAGCCCCGGGCCGCACCGAATCGAACGAAAATCAAAATCCGATCGGATCGAGCCGGGCGAAATGGGGACGACAGGTTAGCGCCGTGACGATCCGCGCGCTGGTTTCCGACACCGCGTGGATCGTTCAACCCCGAACTATCGCGGCTTGCCAGCAACACAGATCGTTCGATATCGGCCGACTCCGGGTCCGTGGCGGCGTTCAACTTTGAACAACCGCCCCAGGGTCGCCGCCGCGCCGACACGCCTTGAAATCCCACGTTGCGAAACAATTCCAACATCGCGTGGAATCCCGACTGGAGCCCAAGGCCCCATCTTTTTGCTGCATTTTTCAAGCTGGATCGATCTGTGATGATCCCAGGGCCCGACGACGGGCGCAAACGACCTGTGTGAAAATATTGCAACGCTGGGATCTCGGGGCGGCTCGAACCTGCCGTGACGAATCGGACCGATCGAATCGAAGAGCTCATGGAGCCTCCTGGCGAGGATTCGTGCCCCAAGAGAGGCCCAATATATTGGAACAGACGTACATCAAACATTCCGGATTGGAGCCGCAGGAGAAGGGCAATCCAAAGGAACACACGTAAATCACCAAGGACTCGTGCCCCAGGGGAGGCCCAAGCTGTAGGATCATGCGTAAAACAAGTAGGACTGGATGCACAGGAGAAGGACATAATGTAGAAACAGAAGTAGCACATAGAAAAGGATTCGTGCTCCAGGGGAAGCACAATCTATAGGAACACACGTACAACACAGGGCATTGGAGCCACTCCTGTGGCCTCCTGCTCCTGGGGCCTCTTGGGGCCTCCTGGTGCCTTCCAGGACCTGCTGGTGCCTCCTGGCGCTTCCTGTGGCCTCCTGGGGCCCACTGTGGCCTCCTGTGGCGCCTCCTGGAACATCCTGAAGCCTCCTGAAGCCTTCTGGAGCTTCCTGGGGCCTCCTGGAGCCTCTTGGGGCATCATGTGGCATCTTGAGTCTTCCTGTGGCCTCCTGATGCCTCCTTGGACCTCCTGTTGCCTCCTGTAGCGTCCTGGAGCCTGCTAGAGCCACCTGTGGCATGCTGGGGAGAATCCGTGCCCACGAGTCTGGCCACCAAAACAAGCAAACCGATCGAGACATTCTCAAATTCTGGCCCCACTCGGGAGCGAAAATTAGCGCCTCGCTCAGGACATCCTCCAAATCTGCTCCACAAGCGGAGGATGCTGCGGCAGGAAACAGGCAAACCGCTCGAGAGGTCCCCGCCATTGTGGCGCGAACGGAGGAGTGAGATACCCCCCGGCGGCTCCCCCTTGGGGGTGTTGAAACCCGCGTCTCGCTCGAGACATCCTCAGAATTTACTCCACCAGCAGCATCATCATCATCATCATCATCATCATCATCATCATCATCATCATCATCATCAGCATCATCATCATTATCAGTATCAGCATCATCATCAGCAGCAGCAGCATCATCACCGTCAGCATCACCATCATCATCATGCTACAACATACTATAACATCACAAATCAACACATACCATAGCGTAACATAACAACACATAGCCCATCACACCATAACGTAACCCAACGCAACATGTACCATCAGGTTGCATAACATAACATCACTTACCACAACATGAAATGGCATACCATATCATAACACGTCACAGCATAACACAACCTAACATTAGAAGGAAGAGGAGAAGGAAGGGGTGAGTGAGTACATGAGTTGGCACGGTTTGAATAATATCAGAAGCCCATCCTCTGGATTTGGGGATCAACAACAACCCCGGCAATAACAACAGCATAAATAACAATAACCATATTAACAGCAACAACGATCATCGTAAGACTGTTCGTTCTCACCTGCCCGCGTGCCACTCAACACGTGTATCCTTGATACCCGCCTTCTTCGTGTTCGATCGTGCCCCCTCTGGGGGTATTATCCTCCTTACCTCTCACGCGTCATTGATGCAGCCCCTGAAACACGGGAGACAGGACGGATGAAAGGGAAAGAGAGAAGGACGGAACACAGGAATCGCAAGGAGGGCTTATGAGCAAAAAACACATGGCAGAACCAGGGCCCAGCGGAGGGGTAGACCCGAACAGGCGGGTCGGGAAGGCGGGCCCACGCGGCCAGTTCGAGAGGGCGTGTTGCTGAAGCGTGAAGACTGGCGAACCCAACCGCTAGCGCGATTACTAAGCAAACCGTGCGAAAGCGGAAAAAGAAAACGAGAGCGTGATTCCTGAGTGTCCAGGGCGCGGGGTCGAAATAACGTACGAAGAAATCCCACTCGAGAGCGCGAGCCCTGCGGAACTTGCGAGGAACTGCCGCGCGAAAGAGCGATGTGACAACACATGGGGGAAATATCACGCGGGAACCGTTCTCGTTGTTGCAACTCGGGGCCCAACCAGAAAGCTTGGCGATACGAGCGCTTCCCTGATGAAAAAGGTTGCGAAACCCGAAAAGGGGGCACTCCAATTGAAAAACACGATGGTGATCAGAGGTAAGGGTCAACAATAAATATTATCCAAAGCTGGCAACCAAACGGCAGCGAACAAGAACACCAACAACACCAACAACAACAACAACAGCACAACCACAACCACAACAACACAACCACAATCACAATCACAACAACAAGCTCAATCACAACAACAATGACAACGGAAACAAACCAACAGCATCAGCGATATCGCCGCCATCATCATGCACATCAGCCTTCCCATCATGAACACCAGCATCAGCATCAGCATCAGCACCATCATTATCATCAGCATCATCCGCGTCACACCCGTCACCGCCCGCATCATCGTGACCATCATTATGATCATCGACATCATCATGTTCATCCCAATCGTTGACGTCATACATGGTCGCCGGGGTCGTCATTATCCTCGTTATCATCAACAACAAATCCACAATCGCCCTCCGCCTCCCCGTGCTCCTTATCCTCATCATCAGCATCACCCTCCTCCTCATCATCATCACCAGCACCATTATGATATCCGACGCTGGTTTTCCAAAGTACCACGTGCGCGAAGCTTGCGAGGAACGGTTGGCCAGAGCGCGGCCAGGGGCGTCGGGACGCAGCGGCGCTGGTTCTGCCGCGGCCGCACAGAGCCCCGAAGACAGAGAGATCCCGACCCGTTCAAAAGCTGTTCGCGAGGGCTGGGGGGGGGGGGCAAAAAAACTGCAGATCACTTCCTTCAGCCATCATAACCACCGAGCCCACATGATCTCCGACGCTCGTTGTCCAAAGCGCCCCACGTGCGAAGGTTGCGCGGAGAGGCCGGCCAAAGGGCAGTCAGGGGCGTCGGGGCGCCGCTGCGGGGCGAGAAGGCTGCAGATCACTTCCTTCTACCATCATAACCGCTGAGCTCACGTGCTTCTACCATCATAACCGCCGAGCTCACATGATCTCCGACGCTCGTTCTCCACGGCGCCTCGCGTGCGATGGTTGCGAGGAGAGGCCAGCCAAAGGGCGGCCAGGGGCGCCGGGGCGCAGCGGCGCTGGTTCTGCCTCGCGGCCTCGCAGATCCCCAAAGACAGAGAGCTCTCGACCTGTTCCAGTCTTGCCACCATTGCCTGAAATGCGAACCACCCCACGGATGCGTCGGCGACACAATCGCAAAACTCACCGCACAGCACGGGCGAGTGGAGCAAGCCGTTGGACACGCTGTCGGCCGCCAGACGACACGCGGGCGAAAGGCTGGGCGGCCGAGCCCATCCGAAGATTCAGACGCATGGATTTGGCACCCCCCCGGCGTCTACGGCACTGCCGCAGCCCCAGGTTCTGAGACGAGCGGAAGCGATGGATGGCCCCGGCCCCTCGCAGCGACCCGAGGGCGCAGGGCGAGTCGCCGATGACGACGAGGCCCCTCGGGAAGCTGAACCTCTAGGTCAGCCCGAGCAGCTGCCCCGGGCACAACGCTGCCGTCGGCGATGGGGGGGGAGACGCGCCCCATAAAGGTGAGCTGCGCAGGATCGTCGATCAGGAAGCTCTGGAACAAGGGCCATCGGTCCGAAGTCTTGGCAGAGCGCAGCACGAGCGCGCCTGCGTCGACGTCGCTCCCCAGGCCCCCAGGCAGGACAAGGCGCTGCCCAAGGGCATTCGCGACCTCGCTGGGCCGCACCCGCAAATGGAAAGCGAGGAGCAGGCGCGCCGACGTCCGGCCCCATCCCTGCGCCCGGGCAGCGACGACCAGGGCCAGGAGCACCTCGACAAGCACGGGCGCGCGCATCTCGACTGGCCCGAAATTGCGCCAGCGAGCCACCGCGGCCCAGGCTGGGCGCAGTTGGCCGCAGGTCTGGGGCCAGCGAAGCTGGACGCCAGGAAGGGTCGCGGATCCCCTAGAATATGGCGCCTTCGCGTCGTAGGCGCACTGCGTGTAGGCGACGTGCGTGGCGTTGAGCAGCTCGATGTCACGCGCGACGTCCTCGGGGCGGAGCAGCCCTCGACTCTGGGGCCGCAGGCTCCACTTGTCAGGCATGATGATATGCCAGCGGGCAGCGGCCGGGGCGACTGCCCCTCGGAGGCCACGCCCGACCCGAAGCCGCGCGCCGCGAGACTGCACCCAGGCGCGCGGGCGGGCCTTCTCCGGGAAATACGAGCCATATGCAGAATATCCCCAGGGGCATCAGCAGCGCGGCGAGCGGAAGCACATGTCGAGCTGCTCGGACACCGCGTCGCACAACTCGCTGGCATACCCTGCCGCCACCCCCGCCAGGCGCCGCCAGACGCCGCCCTCGCACTCGACGCCGTCACCAGGACTGGCGGCCGCGGTCGCATCGCCTTGCTAGCGGGGGCAGGAGCGCCCGCCGCCCCTTCCAAGTGGTGGCATCGCGCCAGGGCCTGCCCCCCGCGCACCTGTCCACGAAGCGCTCGTTGGGCGGCCCCACGCCCAGGGCCTCCTGGAGCTCCAGAAGCGCCCGCTGAAGCAATTGCCGCAGCTGCCCCCGAGCCCGCAGGGCGCCGCGCGCGCGGTCGAGAGCCTTCGCGAGATCCAGCCTGGCTCCGACGCACTCGCTGCCCAAAGTCTCCCCGGGGCGCTGCCGCAGCCCGCGCGGCAGCCGGCGAGTCCGAGAGGACCGCGAACACCAGCTCATGAATCGCGAGAAGGCGCCGCGGGGGGGGGCCAGGGCGGCTGTCATCGGCCTGGTCCGCGCGATGAGCTCGATCTCCTGGGCAAGAACGTCGGGGTCGGCAAGGTCCTCGAGGGGGCCGCGCAACGCGTCGCGGCTGATGACGATCCAGCCGCGGCGCCCCAAGGCCCCAAGGCCGCGCCGAGGGGGGCCTTCGGCCCGCGGAAGGCGCCGCAGAAGATGGGCGGTCGGCGGCCAAAGACAGAGGGTCACACAATCACGGCCCAGCGCCAGTGCTTCTAGACGGCGGCAATCGATTCCACGACCTCGGGAGGACGCGGTCTGGCCTTGCGAATCTCGGCACCTCTTGTTAAGGCATCCGCGGGACTGCGGGCGCTCCACACCCAAGAGGAGAGGGGAGAGCACCCCGCGAACGACCCCGCTGGGCCATCGTCCTCGGACGGCGACGCCATGTGCAAACTTTGTGTCTCTCAGCACTGGGATACGCTTACCATGCACGTTTGGGCCCTCGGTCACACGTTTGACCGGCGATCCAAGGACGACGGCATCTCGCGCATCAATTACCGATGGCGCAGCAGGGTGGCGAAATGCGCGCGCCCTATCCAGGGGCGGGGCAGGGGGCCACCCCGGACCTGGCCTCGCCTTGACCTACCTCGAGAGGCTCGTCGGGATCTGGGGCACCTCAAGGTTCGAGCCCCGCCGCGCCCGTTCGTCGAGGGGCCCGCGCCCCATCCAGATTCTCCACGTCGAGCGGCGCCGACGCGACTCCGCCGAGGCGCCCAAAGCGAAGACCTGTTCCGCGACCGTGGAGTCGAACGAGCCCCTGGAGAATGGGGAGAGGACCCGCCCCATCAGCACGTCGATCATTGGATTCGGCGGCCGACGCCGCGCCGCGAGGCCCGCGCCGGGCACGCGAAGCCACGCGCAGAGCCTATCCACGAGACACAGCGGCCCGGCGAAACATCAAACGGCGCGCCTGGCACCCGACCCGCCTCCTCACGAGAGCGACGGACGCGACCCTGGCGAGTCGCCCTGCGGACCTCAGGCAGCGTTGACGCGGGATCTGGGCGCGAGCTGCGATGGCCCGCCATCCCGCGCGCGCGCTGCCACCGCGGCCCAGCGGCCCGCGCGCGCGCACATGGGAGGGGGGCCGTGGACTGGGAAGGCGACTTGGCTCGGGGTCAACGACGCGGGGCGCGCGGAAGATGAAGCCGTTCTCAGGCGGCACGAGTGGCTCCTGGAGCAAGATCGTCGCGCCGCTGGACGGGATGCCGAGGTTGTCCGCGGCGTGGGCGAGCGGGCCCACAAACCCGCGCTGCCCCCCGAGCACCGCCCACGAGCCCCGCCACGGCCCGACGTGCGCCAGCGACGCCGCCAGTCAGGAGTGGCATTGACTCCTCGGCGCGGCAACAACCTGGACACTCGTCATCGAGCTGGCGCACCAGCTGCCATTGTCGCCCGGCCAAGGGCGCGGCGGGGCAGGACGCCGCCGACCCGCCAGCGGGGCGCCCAAACGCGAGAGCCAGGACAGATGGGCGACGGACGCGTTGGCCCAGCGCCGCCGACGTCCCCCCCGAAGCCACCGCGCGCGCCTCCGCGGCCACCGCGGCGCCGCTCCTCTCCCACGCCAGCTCTTGACAAGGCAAAGGGGGCGAGATCCCCCGTCGGGCTGATTCTGGCGACCCTCGCAGCGGAGGACAACGCAGAACGAGGTCGACTGGCCAGATGCAAAAAGAACGCAGATCATCGAATCAACGGCGACCCGCAAAGTCGGAGTCGCAGGTGGCAGCGACGGAGGCCCGACTCCTGAGCTGGCCCCCCTCGGCGTTTCCACGAGCTGTCAGACCCGCATGGAAACGATCGCTCGCCTGCCCCCCCCCCCGCCACCGCCGCCGCCCTGCCCCTCGTCGATCCACTTGTTCGGCTTCTTGTCCCAGACGCGGCCCTCGGTGGCGCGGCCCTTGGCGGCGCCCCCACCTCCTCTTTTGAGGGCGGTGTCGAGTGCCTCTGTCTCTCTTGAGTGGGCGGCCGGGGCCGCGAACTCCGCCGGGCGCGCTGGCCCTCTCGCCGCCGGACCCGAGGGCCTGGGCGCGCCGCGATCAGCCAGGCAAGCCTCGAGGAGCCGCTCGCAGTCACCGACTGCTCCGGAAGGGGGGCCTGATCGGGGCGCGGGGAACAGGCGCCAAAGCTCTCGCGAAGGGCCCCGCCTGGAGGGACGACCCCGGAGCGACAGGGGGGGGGTGCCGCCGATGCGAGGCCACGGGCCTCCACGCTTGTCTTCTCGGCCTGCTCGACTCGGCTCGAGAAGCCCCTCGGCTGGCCGCCGATAACCTCCGGCAGGTCGTGCTCAGGGCCCTGCCTCGCCACGCGCCCCGCAGCGGGGGGAGGCGGCAGACGCGGGCCTTTCTGCGGCCAGCGGCCGCGTCGCCCGTTGAGAGGGGGCGCCTGGCGGGCGGGACCCTTGGCCCCCCAGGCCCGCCAGGAGCCCCTCTCCCTCCGCGCCCGGCTGCCCGCCGCGATGGGCGCCACGCGGCCGACCTGCCCACTCCTGCGCGGCAGCCTCGCGGGCTGCGTCGACCACATCGCCCCCCACACCCTCGCCATTGTGATCGCCGGCGGCGAGGTACCTCTCCCCATCGATCCGCCCAGAGCTGGAAGCCGACGCGTCACGGGTCGCCCCAGCGGGCGGGGTCGGGGAACGCGACGGGTCGGAGCAGGATCCCGATGTCCCAGTCGTCATCGGGCTGCGGGGCGAGATCGGCCAGCTCTAGCAGGTCCAGCTGAGCGGACCCGCCAGCGGAGTCGAAGAACTCTAGCACAATGTCCTCCGCGCAGCTCTCGGTGAGTCGCGACAGGAACGCTGGCGAGACCTTCGGGCAGGCCACGCCTGCGGGCATTTCCTCGCCCAGGGCCGACCGCAGCACCATCGACACATAGTCCACGGAGGCGAACGAGCCGGCGTCGCAAGTGAGACAGACGGCGGGCACCACGATGAGGAGCTTCTCTAGCTCGGGATCGCTGAGGTCGTGTTGCGCCAGGGCGTCGACGGCGACGGGGCCATCGACCCTCGCGAACTTGGCGCCGACCTGGTCCTCGCACCTCGCTGCCGCGCTGGCGACTCAGGCCCCAGCTATAGGCAGCTCCAGCAGCTACGAGCGAAGCAGGACGTCCCCAGTCGAAAATTTCGACAGTCTATGGATAAACCAACTGCTCGTCGAAGAACTTGCCGAGTGTCTCGCCCAGCGAAGGGAACCGACGCAGGCGATTCCGCCCGCTAGTGTACATGCCGTCTCCGACTATGTCGACGGTCGCCTACCACGCGACCCCGCCTCCTCTGTGCACCCCGACGAGGTCCTCGATGAAACCCGGGGCGGCCCAGACTTTGCAGTGGTGGCTGCCAGCAGCGGGCGGGGGTGGCCTGAGCCACAGGTTCGGCACCTGCCGCCCCTTTGGGCGGCCTGCGATGGGTGCTGTTTGGGATGACGACCCAGGAGACCCTCTGCGGGTCCTCCGCCGCCTCTGGTGCGGCCTCTTCGCCGCTGGGAGCGGCCATTGCTTAGGCCTCGAATCCAAGGGCACGCTCGTGGACCGCCCGTGCTCTGGCCGCCAGACCCCCACGCATTAACCGCGGGCGCGCCCAGCGCGCAGCGCGGAGCGGGCTGGGTCCGAGACCATTGCATAGAACCTCCTTCTACTATCAGAACCGTTGTGTTCACATCATCCTGATCGTCATCATCATAATCCTCCTCCTCCTGCTCATATTCATCTTCCTCCTCCTCCTCGTCCTCCTCCTCGTCCTCCTCCTCCTCCTCAGCATCATCACCAGCATCAGCACCATCATCATCATCATCATCATCATCAGCATCAGCATCAGCATCATCATCATCAGCATCATCATCATCAGCATCATCATCACCATCATCATCACAATCATCATCAGCATCATGATCATCATCATCAGCAGCGGCATCATCATCAGCCGCACCATCATCATCAGCCTTATCATCATCATCGTCATCGTCAGCGTCATGCTCATCATCATCATCATCACCATCATCATCATCATCATCATCACCAACATAACCCGCATCATCACCAACAGCACCATCACCGCTATCATCAGCATCATCATCACCAGCATCACCATTAGCAGCATCACCGACATCACCATGATCCTCACCAGCCTCATCATCCTGATCGTCATCATCATCAGCCGCATCGTCACCATCCTCACCCGTATCACCATTATCAGCATCATCCCCCTCATCCTGATCATCACCGTCAGCAGCGCCATCATCATCAGACCCATCATCATCAGCAGCATCATTATCAACGTCGTCGCCGCCATCATCATCGACAGCACCCGACCCATCATCATCAGCATCAGTATCACCATCATCATCGTTATCATCATCATAACCATCACCATCATCGGATTGCCAAGCATTGCACGCCGCCTGGCTGTCCGTTTGACCGTCCGTTCGTTTGTCGGTCTGTCTTCCCGGCTCTCCGAGCCGCGGCGCATTGAGCTTCTTAGCTCAGGGACGCGACGGCCACCGCCGCCCTCTCCCTTGTCGGTGGCCCTAACGAGGTTGGGGGAGAGGGTGCCAGAACGCGCCCAAATTCCAGCAAGGCATGAGGATGCAAACCCGACTTGTCTGGCTGATGCTCCGGGGGGGCCTGTGCTCAGGGGAGGCTGCAGCACCGCTCAACGATGTGCTGTTGAACCGAACCCGCCCCAATCCGTGCTTCGGTGCGGATCGTCTGCGCGCCTCGTCTCCGTCATGGTCGTCGCCGTGGTCGTCGTCGTCGTCGTCGGCTGATGCTCTGGTGGGGCCTGTGCTCAGGGGAGGTTGCAGCACTGCTCAACGATGTGCTGTTGAACCGAACCTGCAGGGTGGACCCCTTCCAGAAGCCGTGCTTCGGTGCGCATCGCCTGGGCGCCTCGTCTCCGTCGTCGTCGTCGTCGTTGCCGTCGGCGTCGTCGTGGTGGTGGTGCGTGTTGCTTTGCTCGGGACTTGTTTCCCTTATGCAGTGACAACCACAACCACCACCAGCAGCATCATCATCACCACCACCACCACCACCATCATCATCATCATCATCATCATCATCATCATCATCATCATCATCATCATCATGATCATCATCATCATCATCAACATCGTCACAATCGTCGCAACCACCTTTAACCGCCAACGTGATGACCATCATCACCATCATCCGCATCAGCACTAGTATCATCATCGGAACCATCAGCATCATCATCAGCACCATCGTTATCATCGTCAACATCATCATCACCAGCATCAGCATCAGCATCATCCGCATCATAGCCAGCATCAGCACCGTCAGCATCATCATCTTGATCATCAATAACAGCATCACCATCAGCAGCAGCATCATCCTCATCATCCTCATCATCATCGTCATCACATTCATCAACATCAACACCATCTTCATCATCATCCGCATCGTCATCATCATCATCATCATCATCATCATCATCATCATCATCGTCATCATCATCATCATCATCATCGTCGTCATCATCATCACCATCATCATCATCATCATAATCCGCATCATCATCACCACCAGCATCACCATTATCATCATTACCTTCATCATCAACATCACCAGCATCATCATGATCATCATCAACGTCGTCATCCTCATCATCATCATCATCATCATCATCATCATCATCATCATCATCATCATCATCATCGGCAGCACCCTACACATCATTATCAGCATCATCGTCATCATCATCATCATCATCATCATCATCATCAGCATCATCAACAGCATCATCATCACCATCACCATCATCGGATTGCCAAGCATTGCACGCCGCCTGGCTGTCCGTTTGACCGTCCGTTCGTCGGTCTGTCTGTCTACCCGGCTCCCTGAGCCGCGGCGCTTTGAGCTTCTCAGCTCAGGGACGCGTCGGCCACCGCCGCCCTCTCCCTTGTCGGTGGCCCTGACGAGGTTGGGGGAGGAGGTGCCGAAACGCGACCAGAGTCCAGCAAGGCATGAGGATGCAAACCCGACTTGTCTGGCTGATGCTCTGGGGGGGTCTGTGATCAGGGGAGGCTGCAGCACCGCTCAACGATGAGCTGTTAAACCGAACCTGCCCGAATCCGTGCTTCGGTGCGGATCGTCTGCGCGCCTCGTCTCCGTCGTCGTCGTCGTTGTCGTCGTCGTCGTGGTGCGTGTTGCTTTGCTCGGGGCCTGTTTCCATTATGCAGTGACCACCACCACCACCACCACCACCACCACCACCACCATCATCATCATCATCATCATCATCATCAGCATCAGCATCAGCATACGCATCATCATCATCATCATCATCATCATCAGCATCATCATCATCATCATCATCATCATCATCATCATCATCATCATCATCATCATCATCATCATCATCATCATCATCATCATCATCATATCAGCATCATCATCTTCATCATCATCATACTAATCATCATCAGCATCATCAGCATCATCATACCTCGCCCAGTGCTTCCCTTGCCCAGTGCCTCCCCACCTTGCCGAAATGCGCCGTGGCGACCGAACGAAGTGCTCGGTCAGGGGCGCGGAAGGCGTCGGCAACTGTCGACCCACTGGACCTGTCCCGGAAAGCGCTCTGGCAGGGATCTAGAGGCAGACGTGGCCAGTGGCACGGGGGCCTCCAGAAGGCCCCCAAAAACGGCAGACAGCGTCAGAATCCTGGTCGTCAGTCGCCGTCGTCGCCGTCAACGTCGTCGCCGTCGCCACCGCCGTCGTCGTCGGTCGTCACAGCCGTCGTCAACGTCGCCGTCGCCGCCGCCGCCGTCGTCGTCGGTTGTTACAGCCGTCGTCAACGTCCTCGTCGTAGTAGCCGTAGTCGTAGTCGTAGCTGTCGCCGCCACCGCCGCCGCCGTCGTCGTCGTCGTCATAGTCGTCGTCATTGTCGTCGACGTCGTCGTCACAATCGTTGTCTGCGTCAGTCGTCACAGCCGTCACAGTCGACACAATCATCACACTCGTCACGCGCATCAGTCGTCACAATCGCCAGTCGTCACAGTCGTCACAGTCGTCACAGTCGTCCCAATCTTCACAGTCCTGCGGAGCCGAGTCCAGGCACGGCAGAGGTCGCCCACCGCAGGGTCGGATCGCGACGTCTCTTTGGTCCACGCAGGGACCCGGTGTTCTTTTATTGGGGGTAACGCCCATGATCGACACCCCCTCCACTCTCCCCTTTGCCCTAGTCACATCACGGTTCGCGCATGCGCCGTGTGTGAATCAACCACTCCTGAAACTTCCCAGACAGCGCAAGCACGAATCGCCACGTGAACCCCCTTCCCACCGACCCCCGTCGGGCCGGTTATCGCCAGGGGATAGAAAAACAGGTCTCCAGGCGATGCACGGGCAGTACAGTACGACGACGACGAGTCGAGGACCGTCGCTGATGGATTTCACGCGTCCGTTGCACGATGGCGACCGATTGGAAAAAGAGCGCACGGCGCGCGCCAGCTCGCAGCCTCGGCAGCGCGCGGGAGGCGCGCCGGTCACGCGGGCCCGCTGGCAGGCTGCCACACTCCTCGGGCGCGGGGGGGCAGATCCTGTCAGGAAGCTGGAGCACACGAACGGATGGACGTCCGTGCAAGGAGGAGGACGAGGAGGAGGAGCTGGAGGAGGAGGAGGAAGGGCTGGAGGAGGAGGAGGGGGAAGGGCTGGAGGAGGAGGACGTATCTGTTGGGACGTATCTTGAGGTGGGGGGTGCGCCCGTGGCGCCCCCCCCACCTTAGCGTGAACACTTCGGCACAGAGGGGGCTACTCGCCACGTGACTCGCTGCCCCGACGACGGCCCCCCGCAGCCATGGTTCACCCGCATTCTGGCGGGGGCTGCGCTGGCGTGGTTCACCTGCCTACGGTTTTCAGCCGTATGCTCAAAGAGCGGCAGGGCCAGCTTGGGGTAGCAGCCGACGGGCACGTGCATACGGGGTCCGCGCTGGCAACGGGCGAGGTTAACTGATCTCGAAACCCGAGGATCCCCGTCCGGGAGTGGGCGCAAGCCCCACGGGGTTCACGTGCCACACGGCACCACCTCTCCCAGAAATGCACGATCGTGGCTGCAGCTGACGCCACGGCAGTGGGCCAAAGTTCAGACCACACTGCTTCGGGTTCAGGGGAGCCAAACTCATCCCTGCCCGCGCAAAGTGACGGCGGCCTTCCCGCTCCCGCATGTCCACTGCAAGTGGCCCTGTCAGTATGCCCCAGGGCGAGTGTGGCGTTGACACCATGAGAACAGGTGCCAGGCCCCCGCCTGGGGCTGGGCTGGAGGAGGAGGAGGAGGAGGAGGAGGAGGAGGAGGAGGAGGAGGAGGAAGAGGAGGAAGAGGAGGACAAGGGGGAGGTGGGGTCCTCCGTGTAGGGAATGTGGAGGCCACGCGCTGGGCACACGTGCGGAGGGGCTTCGAGCCCGACCGCAGAAGGACCGAGCACTCCAGAGACATTGGCCACATGTGTGCCAAGTTCATGCCCAGGCCAGCCATGTCATGAGTATTGTTCCGTCTGTTTACCAGCCTGGAACATATCCCTATCTCTATGCTGGGCATCGCCTCATCACGATGCCAATCTCAAGGATTCCCTTATTTTTGAGGGCGCATCCCTAAGATTGTCACCGCCTTTTGGCGTGTCAATCTCAGGGATAGGGATATGTTCGAGGCTGGTAAGTCTGTTGGTTGCTGCTGCTGCTGCTGCTGCTGCTGCTGCTGCTGCTGCTCCTCATGCTTGATATTGGCAGGGAAGCACCTGGGAAGGGGGAGGGCCGACCTGTCCGCGCACAAGTCCTATAGCGGCCTGCAAGGGGACCCCAAACGCATGACTCTAGGGAAACCCACTCAGAGCAGAGCACGCCACGGCATGGCGCAACACTGGCAACGGGATCCGACCCCGCCAGCAGCTACCAGGTAGCTAAACCGCTGCTGAATGGCAGCGACACCGACTGCGGCGCACGGAAAGGCGCGACAGGCACTGGGCAAGCAAATCCGACCTGTCGACCAGCCCGTGAGGCACCAACTCACACGGCTCCACATAACACGACGCTGGGAAACCAACTCTCCCACTTCGCGGCCAGCCCGCACGGCACCGCACAGCTCCGCAGGGGCACTGAGCAGGGCAACTCGCGCAGCCACGCCCGACAGAGACCGTGCCGCTCCACAGGGGACCACGCGGCAACTCTGGGCACGTCGTCACCACCACGTCGGACCTGGGGGCTCCATGCACGGCACTGCCTGCACTGCACCACAGAGCGGCACCGCACGGCACCGGGCGACCAAATCGGACTCAGGGGCACCATAGGCGACACGCCGCTGCACCACGCAGGGCGCGGCGCCGCCCGGCAAAGGTTAGCCAGTTCGGACCTCGGGGCCGCCCGCACGGCACCACACGGCGTAGTCCCACCAGCCCTCTGGGCGTCGGTGGTTTAGGGAGTTTCCTCTTCCACCCCTCCTTCTTCCCTTTCGGGGAGGGTGCACGGAGACTACCAGCCAAGGCCGAGGCATGTATATCAAGAATGCGACACACGACTACCCTAATTGCGGACGACAGCAAGCTCGAACAAGCTCGTGACAAACCTTGCCTGCTCGGAGGTAAAGTTGCGCAGATCAAGGTGGTCTTCATACAATGGCAAGGCCCAAGGATCATCAGAGCAATATTTCACCATGGAGCACGGCCTCAGCATGCTGTGCACGGGTTACCTGCACTTTTCCCTATTGATATACACACCCTCCCCCAGTCGACTGGGAGTCAACCAGGGGGTCAATGCGGGCCCCCCCCCACCATCCCTGGTAACAAAACAATGCAAAACACACTCTGCCTCCACATTCGGAGCATGCGCAGCGAACCCGATGCGGCCTCTCCCCACCATCCCTGTCAAAAAACCATACAGAGTAGTACCCTTGGCAGAGGCGGCGGAGGCTGCGGCGGGGGCAGCGGCCGCGGCGGCTGCAGCGGTGGCGGCGGCGGTGACGGCGGCGGCGGCGGGGGGGGCGGCGGCAGCGGCGGTGGCGGCGGCGGCGGTGGCGGCGGCGGTGACGGCGGCGGCAGCGCACCGGCTGCGGCGGCAGCGGCTGCGGCGGGTGCGATTTGGCAGCGGGGGCGGCGGCGGTGGCGGCGGCAGCGGCGGCGGCGGCGGGCGCAACGGCGGCGGCGGCGGCGGACAGCGGCGGCGGCGGCGGCGGAGGCGGCGGCGGCGGATTCGCCCCCAGTAGCTGCCCATCCAAAGACGACAGCTGAATATGCTGCGGCTCGGGCCAGGCTGGGGTGCTACGTATGTCTTGGAAGGGCGGGTGGGAGTGAGCGAGTCGGCTTGCGGGCGGGGAGGGGGTCTTGATCATTTTTCCCTGTTAATATACACCCCCTCCCCCAGACGACTGGGAGCCAACCCGAGTCAATGAGGGCACCCCCACACCATCCCTTGTAAAAACAATACAAAACACACTCTGCCTCCAAATTCGGAGCATGCGCAGCGAACCCGATGCGGCATCCCCCCACCATCCCTGTCAAAGAACAATGCAGAGTACACTTGGCGGCGGCGGCGGCTGCGGCGGCTGCGGCAGGGGCAGCGGCTGCGGCGGCTGCGGCGGTGGCGCCGGCGGTGGCGGCGGCGGCGGCGGGGGCGGCGGCGGCGGCGGCGGCAGGCGGCGGCGGCGGCGGCGGCGGCGGCAGCCGGTGGCGGCAGCGGCTGCGGCGGCAGCGGCGGCGGCGGCGGCGATTCGGCAGCTGCGGCGGCGGCGGCGGCGGCGGGCGGGCGGCGGCGCGGCGGCGGCGGCGGACAGCGGCGGCGGCGGCGGCGGCGGCGGCGCGGCGGCGGCGAGCGGCGGCGGCGGCGGAGACGGCAGCGGACTGGCCCCCAGTAGCTGCCCATCCAAAGACGACAGCTGAACATGCTGCGGCTCGGGCCAGGCTCGGGTGCTACGTATGTGTTGGGAGGGCGGGTGGGAGTGAACGAGACGGCTTGCGGGCAGGGAGGGCGTCTTGACCCCTCCCCCTACCCCCTCCCCTGGACCTGGACAGGGGGTGTCGCGAGGTGTCGGACCGTCCAAAACGGCCTCGGCGAAGAAACACCAATCATTTGTTTTTGTTTTATGGTTTTGGCCCCATCTGGGCCTCCCGATGGGGGGGACTGTAATTAGTACCCCCCCTCCTGTGATCGATCTCGCCCAAGATGGCCCAAAGATGGCCCCCAAGGCTCTCAAGGGTGCCCCAAGAGGGCCCCAAGAGGTGGCCAGGAAGCCCCAACAGGCCCCCAGGATGCCAGACCCCCCAGAGGCACCCAAGATGTTCCAAGAGGCCTCGGCGAGAATGCAAAATCATTGATTACACGAAGTTTTTAGCCACATGTTGGCCTCTGGGGGGGGGGCACTGATTAAGATGAGTCCAAGAGCGCCAGGGGGAGCCCACAATGACCTCCAAGATGGCTCAAGATAACCCAAGATGTTTCATAATGGTTTCCTCTGTGTGCTGCCCACTTCCCTGATCGAGGAAATTCCTCTGGGCATCGTTTCTGGATGTGCTGGTGGGGATTCGCGAAGCGTCAACAATAGCAAAGAACGGCGCGGTCGCCCAGGCTGCTTGGAAAATGGCTTGAAAACACGAACATGCTCACCTTCATCTTGTCAAACATGAGGATGATGATACAATGGTCGCCTCATTAATTGCAAGTCGGGCCACAGCTCTGACAGTAAATGTGAAAACATGTCGTTGTGTTGATTCAAGCCGACGCAGCCGTTGAACATGGCCAGGGGTCCAGACCCTCAGGAGTCCTGCTAAAGCCACGATGAGGCCAAGGAGACCCAACATTGTTCCAAGCGACGTCAGATAATTCGCTCAAACGCAACATACACGTCACAGATTCTCTGCGGCTCCTAGCGCAACGCGGCTAGGAGTCTACTCAAGAACCTGCGAGCAGGTTTGACGCGCTTGCACCTGACGAACATGTGACTACCCCTGAGCCAAAATTTGATTATCACGCTACCACCATCATGGGCCAGGCCTACTGGATTTCAACGAAGAAGCAATACATGCTGGAAGCTCGTGGCGCAGGCCGCGTCGAGAGATCAGGAAGAGCGCGTTCTGTGGTCGCTTGGAGGGGGGGGGAGGTTGGAACCGGACCCCCCCATTGGATGGAAGGGCGGGGGTTCGAATCCCTCCCACCACCCCTTCCGGTGACGGAGGGGGGGGTTCAACCCACCCCCCGCTCCCCCCCTACTTTTCCTCTCTCCCTTTCCTCGGGCCGGCGCCTGCGTCGGCGGCGGCCAGCGGCGGCAAAGGGGGCGACGACTTTCTTTTCTGGACCGGCGCCGGCGCCTGCGGCGGCGGGCGGCGGCGGCGAAGAACGTCGACGATGACGACGGCGACGACGATGACGACGACGACGACGCTCCGCCACCGTGCCTTGGTTTTGGGTCAGAGTCCTAATGGATGCCTCTTGGGATCTCGTCGGAGGGCTCTCGAGGGACTCTGAAAGGCATTTGTGAAGCCTCCTGGGCGCCTCTTGGGCGCCTCTTGGGGCCTCTCTGAGGTGATGGTGGTGGTGGGCTGTGGTGGTGGTTGTGGTGGTAGTGGTTGTGGCGGTGGTGGTGGTTGTGGCGGTGGTGGTGGCGTGGTGGTTGGTGGTGGTGGCGGTGGTGGTTGTTGTGGCGATTGTGGTGGGAGGTTGTGGTGGTGGTGGTGGTGGCGGTGGCGGTGGTGGCGCGGTGGTTTCTGGTTGTGGTGATGGTAGTTGTGGTGGTGGTGGGTTAAGGTGGTGATGGTGGCGGTGGTGGTGGTGTGGTTTGTCGTGGTGGTCGTGGTGGCGGTAGTGGCTGTGGTGGTGGTGGGCTGTGATGGTGGTGGCGGTGGTGGTGGTTGTGCTGGTTGTGGTGGTTGTGGTGGTGGTTTGTTGTGGTGGTGATGGTTGTGGTGGTGGGTAGTGCTGGTAGTGGTGGTGGTTGTCGTGGCGGTGGTGGTGTGGCGGCTTGTGGTGGTGGTGGGTTGTGGTGGTGTGGTGGCGGTGTTTGTGGTTGTGGTGGTGGTAGTGTGGTGGTTTGTTTTGGTGGTAGTGGTTGTGGTGGTGGTTTGTGGTGGTGGTGGCTTGGTGGTGTGGTGGTGGTTTGTGGTGGTGGTGGTGGTGGGTTGTTGTGGTGGTGGTGGTGGCGGTGGTGGTGATGGTTGTGGTGTGGTGGTTTGTTGTGGTGTTGGTGGCAGTGGTGGTGGTGGCGGTGGTTTGTGGAGGTGGTGCTGCTGGTGGTGGTGGTGGCGGTGGTGGTGGTGGTGGCGTGGTGGTTTGTGGTGGTGGTGGTGGTGGTGGTGTGGTGGGTTGTAGTGGTGGCGGTGGTGGTGGTGGCGGTGGTGGCGTGGTGGCGTGGTAGAATGTGGTGGTGGTGGCGGGTTGTTGTGGTGGTGGTGATGGTGAGCTGTTGTGGTGGTGGTGGTTGCTGTGGCGGTGGTGTTTGTGTGGTGGTTTGGCGGTGGTGGTGGGTTGACGTGATGGTGGTGGTGGTGGTGGTGGTATTGGTGGTGGTGGTGGTGGTTGTGGCGTGGTGGTTCGTGGTGGTGGTGATGCTGCTGGTAGGGGTGCTGGTGGTGGTGGTGGTGGGTGGTGGGTGGTGGGTGGTGGGTGGTGGTGGTGGTAGTGGTGGTGGTGGTTGTGGTGGTGATGGTGTGGTGGCTTGTGGTGGTGGTGGTGGGTTGTGGTGATGGTTGTGATGGTGGCGGTGGTGGCGATGGTGCTGGTAATGGTGTGGTGGTTTTGGTGGTGGTGGTGGTTGTGGTGGGTTGTGGTGGGTTGTGGTGCTGCTGGTAGTGGTGGCGTTTTTGGTGGTGGTTGTGTAGTGGTTTGTGGTGATGGTGGTGGTTGTGGTGGTGGTGGTGGGTTGTGGCGGTTGTGGTGGTGGTGGTGGTGGTTGCGGTGGTGGTGGTGGTGTTGTGGTTTGTGGTGGTGGTGGTGTGGCCTTCGGCTCTTCCCGCCACCGTGTTTTGGCTTTGGGTCGG
Source organism: Prorocentrum cordatum (assembly GCA_963575745.1). Lineage (NCBI taxonomy): Eukaryota > Dinophyceae > Prorocentrales > Prorocentraceae > Prorocentrum > Prorocentrum cordatum. Next base: position 170,003 of record CAUYUJ010008058.1, on the reverse strand, counting down.
AGTTCTAACGGATGCTTCTTAAGATCTCGTCAGAAGGGTCTCGGGGGCGTCTGAAAAGCATGTGTGAAGCCTCGTGGACCTTCCAAAGGGCCTCTCGGTGGTTTCTGGGGGGCGAGGGCTCGATATGGCGATTTGTGTGGTCCCTCTGCGGCCTCTGGGCCCTCTCTGGTAATCGTCGCTGCGTCCCCGCCGTCGGCGCTACTAGCCGCCGCCAACGCCGGCGCCGGCGCCAGCGCTGGGGGGGGGGTTGGAACCCCCTCCCGCTGCGTCCCCGCCGTCGGCGCTGCTGGCGGCCGCCAGCGCCGGCGCCAGCGCCAGCGCCCAGGGGGGGGTGTTTTGGACGCCCCCCCCCTGGAAGGGGGGGTGGGGGGTTCGGGAGGGGGGGGGGTCGGGGGGAGGGGAGTCCCCCTGGTTCTGATCGACGGCGCCGAGTGTTGGGGGGGGCCCGGTTCGAAACGCGCCGCCGCATGTTCCCACGGAAAGCGCCCGTGAAACGCACTCTCGCAGAGATCAAGACCTTACAGCAAGGAATTCCGACGCACGTGCACAAGTTCTCCAGGCGCCTCTAGGAGGACACATCGGAGTTCAAGCTCGGCCCCCAATGGCGTATAAGACCTGCAGATGGGTGCCATAGCACTCTAACGATTCAACAGTAAATCGTGAAGGGCATCCGCTGGGAAAACTTCTAAGTCAGACATCGACTGGGTTAGGTATCCTGCAAGAGAAACGATTCGACTGGTCTGGCTGGTATGGTCTCTGCGCGGCGGCGAGACATGTCCTATTTTGTAGAGCGCCTGCACTAAGGCTATGTCGCGAAGCATCTTCACGGCGTCCACAACCAGGTTGAGCTTCGACCCTGGCATCTCGTTCCAGGTGACCGGCACCTCTACGATCTTCCTGAAACGCAATCAAAAGGCGACAGGAGAATGACGGGCGCTGATCGTTCAAATCTGGGAGGGAAAGTGGCAAGGCACACGGGCAAATTCGCGCTGCCAGCGCAAGCCTATGGACAGGCAGGATGGGGGTGATGCGCTGATGAGGCACGGAAGGGCAGGAGAAAGCTAGCCCCCCTAGATACGGTGGTCATCACGGCGATCGCTGTGGGATCGACATGTGAAAGGAGGCAGCGCGGGCAGTGCAGCGGTGAAGCTCCAAGTTTGAGCGGCAGCACCACGGCACTGTCGACTGAGCCCAGAGGCGTGTGCGCACAGCGCGTGCGTGGGCGGAGGTGCACCAGGCCGTGCACGACATGTATTTGCATGCACCTGAGACCTACAGAAACAATCCCGAGTTAGATCAGCACTATTCCTCTGATCTGTCCTATGAGTGAGGAGGCCTTATCCGGGCTTTGAGGAGCCAGCCCTAAGTGTCCCACTTTCTACGGTGGCTACGTGGACCCCTACGGCTTCGCGTCCTATCGATCCCAATTGCTTCCCGCCCGACTGGCCCTGGGTGTCGCACGTGTCTCGGTGGCTGCTTGGACCTCCTGCCTTCGCCCCCTATGGCTGGGATCCCTGGATTGGATCCCTACGGCTTCCCGCCCCGCTGGCCCCGATTGTCGCACTCTCCTCGTGACTGCGTCAATCCCTATATCTTGGACCCCTTATGGCCTGGTTGCACACAACATGCAGGGTTCACAGATTAAGAGTTTAACATCACCTACGTCTGGAGGCACTCCCGCCACCTCCAGGTACAGCCCGTCACACGTTCCGACCGAGAAATGAATCATGCCGTCGATGTCAGCGCCCAGGCCCAAGAAGAATTCGTCATCGGCTCGAAAAAACAAATTCGGATGCAAGTTCCACAAGGTCCAATTCACGTTGCTGCAACTGCACTTCCCCAACGTGCAGAACGAGGGTGCATCGCTCCACAATTACACTACTAGCCTATAGAGAAGCACGGGCCCCAAGGCTGTAACCGCGTTCACCTTCAAGCCCCGTCATTGGCACCAAAACGTCGGAACATACAATGGCAGGGAGCAAAAAGACCTGCCTGACTAAACAACGAACACTGACATAGCAATTCATGCCACCCGCCTCAAGGATTACCCCCCTTCCAAATGGAGCTCGCATCCTGGAGATACGAATATGTTCGGGCTTGAGCAGAAGCACGTTCATTCACAATTATATGAACTGCGTCGTCATACGTCACATGCCGCAGTGGCGTGCACAATGCGCGGGCAGATCCATGACAAGTGGAACGTCTACACGGTTCGTGCGTTGTGCTTGTACAGCGGGGAGAGAGATAGGGAGAGGGAGAAAGAGAGAGAGAGAGAGAAACAGAAAAAAAGATTGTTGCAGAAAGTGGGACAGTATGTAACAGCCAGCACCTCATGCATCCGCACATGTAACAACACGAGTGTGAACGAAGCCAGACAGCTGGAGGAGGAGGCGGAGGACAGGAGAACAAAGCACCCCTCCTACTTCCTCCACCCTCCCCACCAAGCCCATTGAACAAATTACGCTCAGAGCTCAAATGTGGCCATCCCCTTCGACCTCTTTTCTGCTCGCCGAGCCGTCACAGCCAAACGGGCAGATAGGCAGGCACCGCGGCACTCCGAGAGGAGGGGTGCGAGTAACACGGGGGATGAGGAGGAGGACGAAGGATGGAAGGATAATAATGCGATTGTGCCAGGAAGCTGGAAACACACATGGCTGGGCTCACACGGGGAAAGCCTGGAGGCAGAAGCCCTGCGTGTCAGGCCATAGAAGAGCCGAGCGCTGGAAAGACACACGTGTATCCAGCTATCACCGAAGCCAGCCGCGCCATGTGTATCCAGCTTCCCAGTATCACTGCCGGGGTCATCAGGAGCAGAGTGAGGGATCAGGAACAAGGGGTGGAGGGAAGGCAGAAGAGACCTCCATGTCAAGAGATGGAGAGCAAGACCCGCGGGAGGAGGAGATGACATACGACCGGCCTGATGCAAGAACGGGAGCAACGCAGCCAAACGGAAAGGGGATCAGGAGCGCGGGACGAGGGGAGACAGACACCTGCATCTCCAGCCCGATCTCCCACAAAGTTTGTCTGTTCCCGAAGGCGACAAACCCACAAGGTCCTGATCCTCCTAATCCTCCTCCTTCTCCTCCTCCTCCTCCTCCTCCTCCTCATCCTCCTCCTCCTCTTGCAACTGCATCAAATGCGGAGCGAAGCTGCAGCCGTACTACAAAGGCCGTGCTGGCACTGCGGGCAGCGAGCCGCAGCCTGCGAGGCCTCCGTGGCGCAAGCCAAAGGCCGTCGATGGGGCAGCGGCAACGGCGAAGGCAGCAGCGATGTCAGCTACACCAAGCAGCAGGAGGCACAGAATCTCAAGAAGGCGCTCGAGATGCTCACCTCCATCCTTCCGGGCGACGCCATCGAGGTGGCCAAGAAGAACCTCGCTGCCAAGATGGTCGCCGAAGCGAGGACGAAGACCCCCACGCAGGAGGTCCAGCCCACGGCTCCCATCCTCAAGCTTAAGACCGCGTCGTTCCAGAAGGCAGCGGACACCCTCGTCAAGGCAGAGGAGTTCGCGAAGCAGGCCTAGGAGGCCCACCTCCACGCGGGCCAGGAGAAGCTCAAGGCGAAGCAGGACCACACTCTGGCGGTCCAGACGCTATCCACCACGGTCGCGGAGCACGGCCACGTGGACGACGCCACCACCAGCGACGGCAAGAAGGTCATCCTCGCTTTCGACATGTCTCTATTCAACCAGGGCCTCGACACAAGCTGGATGAGGAGGAGCGGAAGGAGCTCGAGGCCCTCCGTGCCTCCTTTGATGCCCACTACCAGGCCATGGTTGCCATGGTTGCGGAGGACGCCAAAATCAGAGAGCTGTGGGCCAAGATCGGGAAGATCAAAGACAAGTCCACGATCGCGACTCTCATAGATGCTGGCTGGGCGCCCGTCGACCGCGGCGTCTGGGTCTCCAAAGACGACGTCGGCTGGCGCCCCCTCGAGCGCACCCAGGACGGCTTCGCGGAGGCGGCGGCGGACCACGTAGAGCTGCTGGACGAGTACGAGCGCTCCATCGACAAGAAGCTCTGGAGGCAGGCGTCCCTGCACCAAGGCTCGACGGACATAGCGTGCGGCGCCGACGCCCTCATGGCGCACCGCAAGCTGCAGCGGCTCCAGAGTCGCGGCGATGACGACCTCTGGGTCATCGACGTGGCGGTCGCCTCGGGCGGCCAATGGACCCGCCAGCGCCGCGCAGAAGCGGGCTACGACGCCCTTGAGCAGTGCCCGCGCTGTGGCCAGGAGCCCGACACGCTCTTCCACAGAGTGCGGAGCTATCCTTGCAACACCGGCCATGAAGACTTCGACAAAGACGGCCCACCTCCTCCCTCGGGCGATCGCTGGCCACGAGGCGTGGCCCTCGCATTGGCTGCGAGGCACCCCGAGCGTCGAGGACACGACCCCCTCCGTCGACCTCGACCTCCCTCCCCACCGCTCCGAGTTCGGCGACTTCTCCCGAGCCCCCAAAGGCCCCGACGGGTTCCTCATGCTGCTTGGTGATGCCCCAGGGGGGGGGGCTTGTCCATTTTGCGCCTCCTCCTCCTCCTCCTCCTCCTCCTCCTCCTCCTCCTCCTCCCCTTCATCATCCTCCTCTTCCTCCTCCTCCTCCTCCTCCTCCTCCTCCTCCTCCTCCTCCTCCTCCTCCTCCTCCTCCTCCTCCTCCTCCTTTTATGAGTCACCATAGTGTGACCAGCGCCACGCCTATTTGACGTTTCACTTTGCTCACGCACCGGCCGGTGCAAGGCTTACTTGTCCCGGGGGGGGGGGGGCAACACTCTTCGGACCCGCGTCGCAGGGGAGCTGGCTCGGGAGCGCGCGCCCTCGAGAAGCCCCCCCAGCAGGTGGATGGGCGCCCGTCGCGGGCACCGTGTGCAGTCCGGAAGGCACCCGACAGACGGTCCCCAAGGCCAAGCCCATGGCGTTCATAGGGGCTCCCGACTGCTCGCAGGTCCCGCTCGGATATGTGGCTGACCACCTTCCGCTCATGCGCGGCTGGAACAGAGGTCGCCGCCTTGATCCGTCGCTCAGGTGTGTGAGTGCCGATCTCTGGTTCAGGATTGCAAGAGCCTCCAGAGCTCGCGGACCCGACCCTGTCATCCTCGAACGGACCCCCTTCTCACCGTGAGGCCGAGGATATCCGCACGCCGCAGGGCCTGTGGTGAGCGGTGGGCAACGAGTGTGCAGACGAGCTCGCCTCCAGAGGAGCGTCCATCGGTTGGTCTGAATTCGTCCAGAGAGTTCCTGCCACACCTGTGGCAGACACTGAGACCTCTTTGATCCGAAAGCCAGCGAGGAGGGCCCTGGCGGACCCCATTCGTGTTTGACCCCTAGACCAAAACCCGTCCCTCGGCCCCCCGCCCCGTTCGGTTCCCGAAGCTTGAGCAGGCCAAGAGAGCCTCCCATGGCGTAGGCTCGGCACGAGGTTCTACTTCAGAAAATATAAGGCTTGCGTGAACCGCTCCAGTTTTTTGATGTGGCCCCTTCGGTGTGTGCCCCTTTTGTCCCTCCCCAAGAATCGCGCTCTTTGAACGGAAGGCGGGTTCTGGAAGGGCAGGGCCCCATGCCCTACAATACTGGGGAGAATACAAACTCATCTTTTGCAGTAAGTGCGGGATGCCAGCGACCACCGATCCCAGGCACCTCTGCAAGCCTTGTGTGGCACCCACCCCCAAGGGGGAGCAGAATCTGGCGCGGACCACTCGTGGCTTCCACCCTTGTGTGAAAGGCCCACCCCAAAATTGTCATAGAAGACAATCTCGAGGATCTGCGCCATAAATTCCACAGTCTCGACGTTCGTTGTCGCATGCCCTATAATCCTATAGTCCTCCTCGTCGTCGTCCTCCTCCTCCTCCTCATCTCTCCTCGTCTTGATCCTTGGGGGCGTCCGAAAGCCTCTGGAGGTCTCGGAGGTCTATTTGGATGTCTCTGGAGGCCTTTGGGTCTCTGACCCCCGGGGCAAGCCCAAAACGCACCAAACACCCGGATCCTGAACTGAGGAAACACATTAGAGGGTGACTGGCTCAGGGGCTAAACATCGACGTAGACTCGGCGATAGATCGCCGATACATAGGCTCTCGATAGCGATCGGCCCAAGATCCGAACGCCAATACATCGGCGATCGGATATTGGGCAGGGTTGGCGATCAGGCCCCAATCAGCGGTGACTGGGCAATTGGGGGTCGATGCAACCGCCATGAGCCTGTCCCCCCCAAACGTTGCCCCTGATCGGTTCCCCCATCCGTTCCCTCCTCCTCCTCCTTTTCCTCCTCGTCTTCTTATTATTAGCAGTACTGTTCTCCTTCGTATGGTTATTATTCATATGATTGGTATTCTTAATAGTATTAGCATGTGCGTTCTTATGTTGCTCAGTAGTAGTATCCTAGGGAATGTAAGTATGCGTGTTCGTAGCACTCGTCTTCTTACCACTATTAGGCTTAATACTACTATGATTGTTCTAAGTATTAGTAGTATATCTAGGTGTCATGTTCTTCTTGGTCTGTGAATTACTAATCGTCTTCTCGACGTTAGTAGTATTAGGATTGTTCCTCCTCCTACTCCTCCTGCTCCTCCTGCTCCTCCTCCTCCTCCTCCTCCTCCTCCTCCTCCTGCCCCTCCTCCTCCTCCTCCTCCTCCTCCTCCTCCCCCTCCCCCTCCTCCTCCTCCTCCTCCTCCTCCCCTCCTCCTCCCCCTCCTCCTCCTCCCTCCTCCTCCTCCTCCTCCTTCCTCCTCCTCCTCCTCCTCCTCATCCTCATCCTCATCATCATCCTCATCCTGACCCTTCTCCTCTCCTGACTTCCGACGTGATATTTTCTTCAGCTCGTGGGCCCCCAGAAACTCTGGACCAATTCGCAGAGACCGTTGCTTGTCGTCCTAGGCCGTGCTGGCATGGCCACGATGGCCCAAGAGCAGCCTCCAGACGCTGGATCCCAAGACGTCCAACGATATGATGTTTCAATGGTCGGCCCCAGAGGTCCCGACTCCTTCCCCAGATGGCGTTGTTCGCCCCAGACGAATGCTTGATGGCCCCAGGAGGCAAGATCACGGATAAACGCCCGGACTGCAAAGAACATGTAGTCGAAGATCTGGCTCCGTCTCGTCTTTTCGATTAGCCAGGAATGAATGCCTGGGTCTCCAGAGGTTCCCGCGGCGGCCCCGCAACGGAGGCCCCGCGGTGGCCCCCGAGTGATGTCCGTGTGTGCGTGTGTTTGCGTTTGTGTGTATGTGTGTTTGTGTGTATGTGTAGTTGTGCGTGTGTATGCGTGTGTGTGTGTTGTTGTTTGTGTACGTCTGTGTGATTGTGTGTTTGTGTATATGTGTGTTTGTGTGTTTGTGTGCGTGTGTTTGTGTGTTTATGTGTTTGTGTGTGTAGGTGGGCTGTTTGTGTGTGTGATTGTGTGTGTTTGTGTGTGTTTGTGTGTTTGTGTGATTATGTGTGTCTGTATGTTTGTGTGTCTGTGTGTTTGTGTGTGCTTGCTTGTGTGTGTTTGTGTGTTTGTGTGTATTTGTGTGTGCGTGCGTGCGTTTGTGTGTTTGTGTGTGCGTGCGTGTTTGCGTGTTTGTGTGTGTGCGTGTGTGCGTTTGCATGTGCGTGTGCGTGTGCGTGTGCGCGTGCATGTGCGTGTGCGTGTGCGTGTGCGTGTGCGTTTGTGTGTGCGTGTGCGTTTGCATGTATCATGTGCGTGTGCGTGTGCGTGTGCATGTGCGTGTGCGTGTGCGTGTGCGTGTGTGTGTGTGCGAATGTGCGTGTGTGTGTGTGTTTGTGTGTGTGTGTTTGTGTTTGTGCTTGTTTTTGTGTGTGTGGGGTTGTGTGTTGTGTTTGTGTGTGTGTTCATGCTTACGGTCATGTTTATGTCTGTGTTTGCGCTTGTGTGTGTGACTGTGTTTGCGTTTGTGTTTGTGCTAGTGGTTATGCTTGTGTTTGTGTTTGTGTTTGCGTTTATGTGTGATTGTGTGTTGTGCGGGTGCGACTGTGAATTTGAGTGTGCGTGTGTGTGTGTATGCGTGTGCGGCCGGCGACCTCTGAAGGGGAGGCGGGCGCGGGGAACGACTGCGCGTGATGGGGGGGCGCACGCACGCGCGGGCGCGCAGCGTGGGCGGGGCGCGTCACGGGATGCTGGGCTTGGCGAAGTCCCGGGCCCCCCGCACTTTGTGCGGGGGGAGCCCTGTGGGAGGCCCTCGTGTGCGGCCACCGGCCCTCCTCCTCCTCCTCCTCCTCCTCCTCCTCCTCCTCCTCCTCCTCCTCCTCCAACTGCTCCTCCTCCTCCTCCTCCTCCTCCTCCTCCTCCTCCTCCCCCTCATTTTCCCCCTCCTCCTCCTCCTGCTCCCCCTCCTCCTCCTCCCTTCCTCCTCCCCCCTTCCTCCTCCTCCTCCTCCCCCTCCTCCTCCTCCTCCTCCTCCTCCTCCTCCTCCTCCTCTTCCTTTTCCTCCTCATCCTCCCCGTCCTGCCCCGTCCATTTCCCTTATGAACAACTCTTCCCTGCCTCGCCCCGATGCGCGTTGGTAGGGCGGGCCGGGCGTTTGGCATGAGACTTCCGAACATCTTATGATCCTTAAGCTGAAAATTTGCCAGCGCCTCAGAGATGGAAGGCGGGTCGTCTTCAAAATGTGGCTCTCGCTTCGGCGCCACTGACATTCGATGTCAAAAACTGGAATGAACTTCACGCATGGAGGGTGGGTCGTTTTCAAAATGCGGTTCTCGCCCCAGCGCCGCGGACACTCGTTTTCAAACATATGGGAGGGTTTCACGGATGGATGGCGGGCCATTTTCTACATGTGGTTCTCGCCTGAGCGCGGCGCACATTCGCTTTAAAAGTTGGCATCCGTTATCAGGATTCTCATGGCTAAACTCCAAGAGAAGTTTTGGCACGATGTCGGATTTCTGGGGCGCAACAGTTGTGGTGATTCGCGGTGTGGAAGTCCAAGGAATGGTGATTTGGCACGATCCAGGATTGTCAAGGCGTAACAACAGCTGTGATCTGCAGCCAGGAAAGTCCAAGGAATGGTGTTCTGATACGCTTCGGTATTTTCAAACGGTTGTCTTCCACAGGATCCGTTCCCTCATTGGACAATGAACCCTGGCATGGGCCTATGTATAACAAAAAACAAAAAATCGAAGGAACGTGTATTGCAAAACCGTTGGTACTGGTCCTCCTCCTCTTCCTCGTTTTCGTCCTCCTCCTCCTCCTCCTCCTCCTCCTCCTCCTCCTCCTCCTCCTCCTCCTCCTCCTCCTCCTCCCCCTGCGAAGGCCGCGGCGCGGGTCTTTCCGCCGCCCGCGCTCGCACCCGCCCTGAACTTCACGAGCAACGCGACGAACCCGCAGGCGACGTCGAGCGCGCCCCGGCAGCCGCCCAGCTGGGCCGCCGCGGCGGCGCGCAGCGCCGCCGCGCGACCGGCGCCGTCAGCCCCCAGAGCAATTTGCAGTTGCCGCGCCCTGGCCCAGTGGAGGGCCGCACTGAATTCGCGGCCCCACTGGGCAACCAGCTGCCCGGCGAGCGCCTCTGCCTCGGCCTCGTCGCCCGCCGCCAGCACGGCAGCCTCCTCCCGGGCGAGGCCGCGCACGTGTCGCAGGGCCGCTGGGCCGTGTCGGCCAAAGGTCTCCAGTGCGAGCGGCACCATACGCCAGGGCGCCTGCACACTGGGATATCTCCGGTGTTTGTCGCCCTCTGCAGCGGCGTTGACGGCCCCGTCGCGGTTTGCCGCGGCGCCATGCGCAATGGTCCCAGGCCGGGGCGTGTATCTCCTCTTCCTCCTTCTCCCCCTCCTCCTCCTCCTCCTCCTCCTCCTCCTCCTCCTCCTCCTCCTCCTCTCTCCTCCTCTCTTCTCTCCTCCTCTCCTCCCTCCCTCCTCCTCCTCCTCCTCCTCCTCCTCCTCCTCCTCCTCCTCCTCCTCCTCCTCCTCCTCCTCCTCCTCCTCCTCCTCCTCCTCCTCCTCCTCCTCTCCTCCTCCTCCCTCCTCCCTCCCTCCCTCCCTCCCTCCTCCCTCCCTCCCTCCCTCCCTCCCTCCCTCCCCTCCCCTCCCCTCTCCCCTCCCCTCCCTCCCTCCCCTCCCCTCCCTCCCTCCCTTCCTCCCTCCCTCCCTCCTCCTCCCTCCCTCTCGGCCAGTCGCGGGGATGGCGCCCCCGCTAGCTCTCTGGGGGCCGCCCAGAAGGGGGCCGTCCACGGTCCAGTGCCGCGGGGCAGGCCTCGTCTTGAGGCAGGCCCCGTTTTGCGACGCTGGCCGAAGGCTGCCGGCGCTCTCTGCGCCGGCCAGCCGGCGCGCAAAGGTCAGGGGAGGACGGGGCGGTGGAGAAAGGGACGGGCGAAAAAAAGCGGAGGCGAAACGCAAGGCGCGCGCGGCAGCAAGGGCGGCCCAGCAAGGGCAGGGAGAGGAAAGGAGAGGGGCGGCTGGGGGCGGGGGTGGTCGGGCCGGTGGTGCTAGTGGCCGTGGCGGTGGTCATGGCGCCGTCACTGGCCGTGGTCGCGGTCGTAGTGCTGGTCGGCGGTGGTCGCGGCGGTGAATGTGCTGGCGCCGGTCGTGGTCGCGGCGTCGGTGGTCACGGGGGTCGTCGTGTTCAGAATCGTCGTCGTGGTGGTGGTGGTGGTGGCGGCAGTGATTGTCGTTCTGTTGGCGGTCGTGGTGGTCTGGGTTCGCGGCTGCGCGGGCGGCCGCCAAGCCGTCACTGTCAGCCGGGATACCCCTGCGCGGAGCGTAAGTGGAGCGCACGCAAGTGATTACCCAGTCGACCTAGGCACGGCACCCTGAGGACGGCTTGCTGCAGCACCCCAGCGCGGGGGCGGCGACGATCCCAGGCAGGGGCGGCCTGCTCCATGGGCGCCGCGAAGCCTGTAAGCTCCTTGCGCTTCGCGGAGCGCCAGTCGCGGCACTCGTCGTGGCGCTAATTGCGGGGCGCACCCACCTCGCACTCGACTGCGCGCCAACCGCGTGGGCCGAGGGTCTCGTCGCAGAGACTTCCATCATCGCAGCGGCGCTGGCAGCGGGAGCCAGGCGGGGAGACTGGGACGCAGAGCCGCCACTTGAGGTTGCCACAGAAGTGCGCGTCTGTCTGGCGGGGGTCGCCTGGCTGGCGCGGGGGGGGGGGGGGCAGCTGCCTGCCCCGGCGGCTCCGTTCTCTCGCAAGCGGAGGCGGCGGTCCTCGTCGAGCGTCTGCAGCAATTTCACCCAGTTGGCCGCGGAAGCGGCTGTGGCCCAGTGCCCCTTTAGCTTCGGTCGCGGGTCCGCGGCGCATCCGATCCACAAAAAGGCGCCTGCAGAAAACCAGCGGCTTGGCGCGTCGCCTCTGCCTGGTCGATCGCCCGTTTCGCCCGCGGGCAGCGCGCCCGGAATTCCCCCAAGCGAGATGGCCCCGAGGCACCTCATGACGTCGCGGAGCAGGAGGGCCCAGCCGGCGGCGCACGCGGCGGGCGCCGTCAGGGTAGCCGAAGGGAAGGCGTAACCGCTGTCAGCGAGGCGCAGCGTGGCTTGGAGCGTTGCGGGGCGTTCTGGGGTCCGCCGGTTAGCTGCTCGAGGCAGCCGAAGAGAACTCGGTCGAGCTGCTCCGCCCTGTCCCCCTGCAAGTTGGCGCGGAGGCGGTGCGTGACGCATCCGCGAGCGAACGCCTGCAGGAGAGCGAACGCACTCTCATCCCCGAGGCCCGCCTGCCGCAGCTCTTGCAGGCGGGCGGCAAGCGCCGCGGCCTTGGCCACGGCCGCGTCCCCGTCTAGGCCGGCGTGGACGGTCACCCTCTCTCCCCCCTCATCCTCTCCTCTCCTTCTCTGATCGAGCCACAGGGCAGTGTTTCCCAAGCGCGTGAGGTGGTCCACCCAGCGCTCCTGAACGCTGGCCGGCAAGTAGCCGCGCCCTCCAGCGGACCACGCTTGGGTCTTGGTCTGGTTGGCTGCAAGGCCGTGCCACGTAAGGATGTTAATAACAAATTGCCTGTCTGCGTCTGCGTGCTCTGGTGAGACGAAGACCACGACGACGTCGTCGAGGTAGCTGAACACCCGGCAGGAGGGCGAGAGCGCCTGGAGACGCGAGTAGAGATCGTCGAGCACGTCTGCAGCGCCAACAGCGAAGAGCCCCGGGGAGAGCGGGCACCCCTGATCGACGCCCGTGCTGGCCCGAACGCGGCAGGCGCCGTCGGCAAGGTCGTTTCACCAGTAGCGCGTAGCGCTGGGTGGTTCCCACAAGCCACATGGCGGGTGCTCTGGAACAGCCGGGGCGCCCTCTTCCGTGAGCTGTCGATCACCTGCCACGAGGGATGCTCTCGAAGGCGCTGGAGGAGTTAAAAAACCAACGCGGCGACGCCGAGGGGGCGTGCCTCCGAGAGCTCGCACCCCGCCTGCCGTCCGACGGCGCACTGGCGAGGGCCGACCGCTCCTTGCATGTCGTCTCTGTAAACATCGCAGGCGACCCGCGCGGCAAGTCGGCGGAGCACGGGCCCGCAGGTGATCGGCCGGAGCGTGCCGTTGCGCTTGCGCTGGGCAACCAATCGGGCGCTCAGATTGGCGCGCGTCGCCTCCGGGCTGGGCTCGCCGAGCAGGAAGGCGACTGCGACCCTGCCAACCACCGCTAGGGCGGGGGCGGCGGCCAGCGGCGTGCGCCAGGGCTCAAACCTGCTGCCGTTCGGCCCCGGGTCAAAGCGTCGCGACCACGGCCACGGCCAGGGCCGCGCGAACGTCGTCGTCTGGCGCGGCAGGCGCTTGGAGGAGGCGCTGCTCTGGTCCCTCTGGGAAGAGGCTCTGGAGGCTGGCGTGAAAACCGGGCCCAGAGGCCAGCGCGCCGGGGCGGAATGCTGGCTGCATCGCCTTACTGATAAAGTGCTCATCCAGTAGGGACTCGACCGCCCGCGCGTCCTGCCTGGCCATTGGGGCTGCCTCCTCCTCCTCCTCCTCCTCCTCCTCCTCCTCCTCCTCCTCCTCCTCCTCCTCCTCCTCCTCCTCCTCCTCCTCCTCCTCCTCCTCCTCCTCCTCCTCCTCCTGTTCCTCCTCCTCCTCCTGTTCCTCCTCCTCCTCCTCCTCCTCCTCCTCCTCCTCCTCCTCCTCCTCCTCCTCCTCCTCCTCCTCCTCCTCCTCCTCCTCCTCCGCCTCTCCGCGGGCCGCGGCTCACGATCGTTGTGGACTCGCGCCAAAGCCCTACCCAGTCCCCCTGCTCGGCCATCCGCAGGCGTCGCGTAAGGACCTTGGTCAAGCCACCCGAATGTCTCGCCTGTTGACCCCCGCGAACCTTCCCGGGCGTGAGCAGCATGACTCTGTCAAAAAAAGGAAGGCCTTCTCCCCCCTGGCCTGGGCAGCAGCATCGCCTGCAGTCCGCGCGCAGGAGGCGTTCGGCCAAGCGCCCGCGGAGCTGTGCCATGGACCATGGCCGCGTTCACGTTCGCTGGCACCTGGAGGATCGTGGGAACGTAGTGCTCCAGGGCGTCGTAATCCACGGTGTCTCACCATTCCAGGTTGGCGGGCTGGGCTGGCAGGCTGCTGGAGGGACCCCCTGGGGCGGGGCCAGGCGCCCCGTCGTCCTCCTCGAGCAGGGGCGCACCCAGCGCTGCAGCCTGGCGGGCAGTGTCGGGGTCAGTCTTCGCGCGCTTGGCTCTGCCATGGTCCGTGATGCACTCTGCCTGGGTAGGCAGGCCAAGGCGATCGCGGTGGCCGCGGACGACATTCTGCAGCTTAGGCGAGAGCGTCACCGTCTCCTGCACCTGTCGCAGGGCCCCAAGCCGCCCTCTACGCAGGCAAGTCGGAAGCAAAGCAGGCTGGCCAGCTCAGGACTGCACGCCCGAAGGTCCCCCTTAGCGAGGGGTTGGCGGCACGCTGGGGCGCGACAGAGGGCGCCGCGCCTGCTCGGCGTAGCACTGACGGCTCAGGCGGACGCCTGCAAGTCCCGCCCCCTCCGCGTTCTGGGCTCTGCGCGCGGCTGCGGCGGCGGCGCCGGGGGCTCGTCTGGGAAGGCAGGCCAACAGGCCGCGGCCAGGACGGGGAAGCAGGCCAGAGGTTCCAAGGCGGGGCGACCTGCAACGGCGACTGCAACCCTGAGGAAGCGGCAAAGCCATGGCGTGGTGTGGGAGCCCCTCAAGATGGCAGTAAGACCCCCTAACCCACAGAGCGTCCGAGCGCCGCCCGACCGCAGGGCACTGAGGGCCATAACGGGCACTGGGACGCCCGAGGTGACGGCTACCGAGGACGCTGTGGTCATCCTCCCCGGCGTGGCTGCATGCCCTGCTGTGGTGAGCACCGCCGTGGCGAGAGCGCCAGGCCGGAGCAGCTGGAAGGGCTCCAGAGCATGGCGGCTGGCGTGAGGCGTGTGGCCACGAAGGTCGACAGGAGAAGTCGGTCGATGACCTTGGGCGCCCAGGAGAAGGGATCGGCGAGCCGCAGCCCCGGCGGCCCCGCGTTCTCGCTGCTTGTGCTGGCTGCGCCGCAGGCGGAGGCAGCGCAGGATCGGAGGTGATGCAGGAAGTACAGCTCCGCTCGGGAAGTAGCGTGACCCCTTGGGACCGGCGGGAGGGGCGCCGCCCGGACAGGCAAGGACGTGCTGCTCAAAGACGCGGTGCTGCTGGCAGCTGTCGTAGTAGTACCTCACGTGGTGCTGCTCTCACTCGCAGTGCTCACCGACGTGCTTGTCAGAGTAGCGCTGCTTGGCGCGGTGCTGCTGGGAACGGTCGTGGTCGTATATCTCGTAGTGTTGCTCGCACTGGTACTGCTCCCCGCCGTACGTGTCAGAGTGGCACTGCTTGGCGTGGTGCTGCTGGTGGGGGTCGTCGTACTGCTCACCGACGTGCTTGTCAAAGTGGTGCTGCTTGGCGTGGTGTTGCCGGTAGCAGTCGTGGTCGTACCTCTCGTGGTGATGCTCTCACTCGCATTGCTCACCGATGCGCTTTTCAGAGTGTTGCTGCTTGGCGTGGTGCTGCTGATAGCGGTCGTAGTAGTAGCTCTCACGGTGCTGCGCTCACTCGTACTGCTCACCGACGTGCTTGTCATAGTGGTGCTGCTTGGCGTGGCGCTGCTGGTAACGGTCGCGGTCGTAACTTTCGTGGTGCTGCTTCCACTCGTACTGCTCACCGACGTGCTTTTCAGAGTGTTGCTGCTTGGCGTGGTGCTACTGGTAGCAGTCGTAGTAAGAACTCGCGGTGCTGCGCTCACTCGCAGTGCTCACCGACGTGCTTGTCAGAGTGGTGCTGCTTGGCGTGGCGCTGCTGGTAATGGTCGCGGTCGTAACTCTCGTGGTGCTGATCTCATTCGCACTGCTCACCGACGTGCTTGTCAGAGTGGTGCTGCTTGTCGCGGTGTTGCCGGTAGTGGTCGTGGTCGTACCTCTCGTGGTGCTGCTCTCCCTCCCTCCCTCCCTCCCTCCCTCCCTCCCTCCCTCCCTCCCTCCCTCCCTCCCTCCCTCCTCCTCCTCCTCCTCCTCCTCCTCCTCCTCCTCTCTCCTCCTCCTCCTCCTCCTCCTCCTCCTCCTCCTCTCCTCCTCCTCCTCCTCCTCCTCCTCCTCCTCCTCCTCCTCCTCCTCCTCCTCCTCCTCCTCCTCCTCCTCCTCATTATCCTCCGTCTCGTCCGTCAGCTGCCAGCTCGGCCCGAATCCTGGGCTGCCGAACCCGCGCCATCGGCGCTCACGCGCCGCCCGCGGCCCCCCTCGGCCGCCCTTGCTTCTCCCTCGCCGCGCCGCCACACCTCGCCTCACCACCTCAGGGCAGTGATGGGTCTGGGGACCTGGCGGCGGCCTGCCCGCCGTCCGATTGGGGCGGCCGCCCAGCGCCGCACGCAGCACACGCGGGCGCAGGGCCGAGTGGCCCTCTAGCTCGAGAAGGCGCTCGAGGCCAGCAGCTCACCTTACTCCGCAAGGCGCTGCGGGTGGCGCTCGCTGGTGGCTCAGGTGGAGGGCCTGCTGCTGCTGGTGCGCGTGCTGGGCCCGCGGCCACTCCGCCCCACGTAGATGAGAAAGTCCGAGCGCATCGACCTGATGGCACTCGGAGTGGCGGTGAGCGGGACGCACCTCTTCTTCAGCATGGGGTTGGCCAGGCCTGGAAAGATGGGGGGAGCCCGAAGGGCAAGGCCCTGGCACTGACCCGACCACCCCTGGGTTCGGCAGCCGCGGCGGCGGCAGCCGCGGCGGCGGCAGGCGCGGCTGCGGCTGCGTAGCCTCCCACGGACGTCCAGGAGGAGGAGACCAGCGTCCTGAACCAAATCTGCGCCCTCCGTGCAAAGATCGCGGCGACGGTCGCAACAAGCCAGGCGGAGGCCGACACGGCCAATGCTGTTTTTGCGGCGGAACGCGCCAACACCGAGGGAGAGCAGGAAATGGCGACGAGGTTGTTGTCTGAGCTTCGGGGCGCGCATGACTGCCATTTTAGCGCTGCGCGTGGCGGAGGAGGAGCAGCGCCTGCAAGGTCTGCCGCGTCCACGGCCGCGGCGTTCCCTGCCCCTTGGGGCGGCCACAGACTTGGGACCCTTGTTTCGTGGGCTTGGGTCGGCAGCGGCAGAAGCGGCCCAGCTATGCCGGCAGCCGAAGAGCAGTGCCAGCAGCACCAAAGTCTGAGCTGGACGTGGCCGCACGGTCTTGGAGGGTCCCTTCGTCATCTTTTTCGTGTTGTTAGCCAAGTTCAGGGTAGCATGTTCCAGAGATCGCTACGCGATTGGTCTCGTTTCGACTGGATTTCTTGCCCTCCGTTTCCCAGTCTCCTTCTGCTCCACTTTCCCCTCCCATTCCCGATTCTCCTCCTCCTCCCCTCCCTCCTCCCGCTCCGCCTCCTCCTCATCATTTCTACAAACAGAACTCGACGGTGGTAATGAGGACACGACTCTGTTCTACAGTGAACGGACAGCACAAGTTCGCAGGTGCGTGTGTGTGTGTGCGTCCTGCCATAAACACTGGAGCCATAGGTCGGCACTTACTCAGTAGCCTGGGGTCCATATTGAAGCACGCCCTTTCGACCTGGTACTCCAGGTCGGGCCAGCCACGTGAAACTTTATATAAATCTCTGA
Source organism: Prorocentrum cordatum (assembly GCA_963575745.1). Taxonomy (NCBI): domain Eukaryota; class Dinophyceae; order Prorocentrales; family Prorocentraceae; genus Prorocentrum; species Prorocentrum cordatum. Next base: position 153,063 of record CAUYUJ010008058.1, on the reverse strand, counting down.
ACGGCTGCACATAAAAGCTGAATGGGCAGCGTTCGAGCTGGTAGCAAAGTGTATTTATTCACCTAATATGCGAGACAGCTGGTTAGCTGGCGCCGTCCAAATGACAGTGCGCGAGTAGCACGGACTGAAGTGGATGTCATGTATGGGGTGCCGACAGAGCGGCCCAACACGCAGCTGGCAAAATGGCGGGATCCCCGCACGATTACTACATGCGGCACCTGCCCTATTTGAATACATCCGATTGAATGTATCTGGGTTAGGCGACAGTCCTTCGAGAGGGAAGAAATTGGAAAATGTCCAACACTTAGCTGACACTCACGTCCCCCTCGCTTGGAGGGGGGCCGACGTTGGCATTTTGCCCTTCTCGTTGCCCCTGCCTGCATCCATGCGCATGAACGCCTGCCCACGGCAACGTGTCCGGGTGCACTACGTGCGATCCCTGGCGTCAGGCTCCACGAAGCAGTCATCGCTCCAGGCGTCGTCCTTTTCCACGCTGTTACCCCAAGTCCCCATGTCGCGATCGCGGTCGCTGCTCGGCTTGTTGCAGGCCGAATGATCGTCAATCCCGTTAAACCGACCTAGTGCTTCCTGGCAGGCAAAACCAGAATGCACTATGAGGGGCGTAGCCAACCTCGTGTTGCGATCCTCCAGTTTCTGTTCGTAAACTGTCCCCGAGTGAGGGTTAACCGACCAAGACTGGCTGATGGCACATACGTGATGCTCACCTGAAGGGGTTTGAGCCTGTCAGGGGCTTTTCACGTGGAGTCGAACGCCCCTGTTAAGGGGATGCCAGTGAATCCAGTCATCGGCCCTCTGGTTATTCATCGGCATGAAGGACTGTTCCCTGCACATGGCCACGATCACCTTAGTGCGGTACCAGGTTCGATTGGGTGCGTCCACCAGTTCGACTTCGAATGCGCGTGGCACTATGACGGTGGCATCGAAGATATTGTAGAACACCTCCGAACCGCCGCCGACGGCGATGAAATCCCGTGCCAGCTCACGGGCTAGAAGACGAACCGCCAACGCGCCCGCTTGAACGAGCCAACGAACTTTTAGCGGTTGCTGAGTCAATGTAAAGCACTTTGGCGGACAGCATGGTGGCATTTGCCAGCCAGAGGATGCCGAACCAAGTCGTGACCATGTTAATGCACTCCCGCTCTTGAAGCTCGGGCAGGCTATTGACGTAGACCTGGACGATGTGGTCCAGTCTCACTCAAGGCGAGGGATCTGGTTTGGCACTGTGGGCCCAGGAAAACACTCCCTGCCATCGGGGGAGCAGGATTGTCATCGCCAGCCGTGCCCAGTTATCATGCCCCTTCTTGCGGTGATCTGTCAGCGCGAAAGGCCAATACGGTGGACCTTCGAAGTAATACTGGGGTTACATGCAGTGAGCACTGCCGTGCAGCTTCTCGAATGAGTCCTGGAAGCCGGCGCAATCTTCGCGGGTGACGGCGTTACCCGATGGGTATTCCAGGTCACGCGCTTCGCGAGTGTTCCAGCCTCTGACGCGGTGACCCCATCCTTTCCGAATCACCGCCGTTCCAAAAAAAAGTCCCCCTTGGCGGCAAGACGGCCATTCAGATCGCGGTTAGGATTGCTGGGCAGCAGGACCAGGTCGCCCCTGGCCTCAACGGAATGCCCCTGGGGCTTCGCCGAGAAGCCGGGGTTAGCAATCGTGCGAGCACGCAAACAAGCCTCACGTCCCACTGGGCTTGTTGCTGTTGTTGTTGCTGTTGTTGCTGTTAATTTCTCATTTCTGTATTGCTGATCCTCCCCCCTCTGGTAAACATTGCCCTTTGCAGCTAGAATGCTTCTCCCAAGGCTCGAACCCTGTTGTTTACAAGAGAAAACGATTGTCACCAAAATGTGCCCCTGGCCCCCGGTGTACAATAACAACAACAACAACAACAACAACAACAACAACGGCTCCCGCATGATAAGTCTCCACAGGTTATTCCCAAATCGCGCTCTCGCGCGGGACTCCTTCGCAGTGTAAACCGGAATCGCGCTCTCGCGTGGGACTCCCTCGCGGTTTATTCCGACGCCGCGCCCTCGACACTCAGGAACCATGCTCTCGCTTTGGATTCCCTCCCGGCATAGTTCGGAATCGCGCTCTCGCCCGAGACTTCCTCCTCGCGAGTCGTGCAAGGACGCACGCTTTTGGCAACCCGCCCGCTCGACCCGGCCGCCGGAGCCCGCCTCCCCGGCCCTGCCGTCAGGGCCTCTACCCGCCCGAGTCTGCCCGTCTGGTTCTGCCGCGCGCTTTCTGTTTCTGACCATCCTCCTGCCTCCTCCTCCTCCTCCTCCTCCTCCTCCTCCTCCTCCTCCTCCTCCTCCCCCTCCTCCTCCTCCTCCTCCTCCTCCTCCTCCTCCTCGTCCTCCTCCTCCTCCTCCTCCTCCCCCTCCTCCGCTCACGGTCCGTGGGCCCCTTCCGCCCTGACCAGGCTTTCGTGCTCCATCTTCCTCCTTCCCCCTTGTCCCTTCCTTTCATCCGTCCTCTCTTCCCCTGCCGCAGGGGCCGCAGGGAATACACGTTGTTGCAGGCACGTCGCAGCTAGGAAAGATGCGTACCCCCAGGGGGGCACGACCGAAGGCGCAGAGGGCAGGTATCGAAGGTCTGGGATGAACGTGTTGAATAGCACGCACGCAAATAAGAGCGAACAGTCTTAAAAGTTGTGTTGTTGGTGGTGGTGTTGTTGTTGGTCGTGGTGCTGTTGCTGCTGCTATTGTTGCTGTGGTGGTTGTTGCTGGTGTTGCTGATGTTGTTGTTGGTGGTGGTGTTGTATGTGCTGTTGTTGTGGAACTCTCACGACTGAATAAGAATTATTGTTGGTCCCCCCCTCCGGGGCACCTTGTACTTTTCAATTGAAGTGCCCTATCCCGCGACTCGCACCCTGTTTTTGTATCAGGGAAAGTCTTGGGTCTCAGAATTAAGCCCCTGGCCCCCGAGTTACAGCAGCAACGGCTCCCGCCTGATAGTCCCCCACCACTTCTTCCCAAATCGCGATCTCGCGCGGGACGTCCGCACAATTTACGCAGAGATCGCGCTCTCGCGCGGGGCCTCTTCGCACTTGATTCCGACCCCGCGCCCTCGAAGCTCAAGAATCACGCTCTCGCTCTGGCCTGCCTCACGATTCACTCGGGAATCGCGCTCTCGCTCGAGACTCGCGATTCATGCAGGACGCACGCTTCAGCAACCCGCCTGCGGCCCGCCTTCCCGACCCGCCTGTCAGGATCTACCCGCCCGATCTGCTCGTCTGGTTCTGCCACGTGTTTGCTGCTCCTCAACCCCCCTCCTGCTATTTTCTCTCTCGTGCTCCATCCTCCTCCTTCATCCTTGTCCCTTTCGTCCATCCTTCCTCTCTTCCCCTGCCGTAGGGGCTGCATGAAATACACGTTGCCTGTAAAAAAGATATACCCGCAAGAGGGCGCGATCGAAGACGAAGAAGGTGGTCATCGAGGGATACAGGTTGAGTGGCACGCACGCAGACAAGAGCGAACAGTCTTATTATTAATGTTGCTGTTGTTGGTGTTGTTATTGCTGCTGCTGTTGTTGGCGGTGTTGTTGTTGCGGTTGGTGGTGTTGTTGTGGTTGTTGCTGTGTGTTGTGTGTTGTTTGGAGTTTGGTGTTTGTGTTGTTGGTTGTTGTTTGTTGTCTGTTTGTTGTGTGTTGGTTGTTGCTTGTTATTAGTTCGTTGTTGTTTGTCGTCGACGTCCCCCCCGCGACCTGGCCCACGACCCACCCGCGACCCGCCCGCGACTCATCCGCGACCCACCCCGCGACGCACTCGCGACCCACTCACATTGCTTCAACGAGAAAATCGGCACCTGCGGCAGGCCCGCTGCATAATCTGTCAAAATTAAGCGCCTGCGGCGGGCTTGTTCGGAGCCTCGCAGACTGCCGACGTCACCACCGCCCCCTCACTCTTACACGCAATTGCGGGGGGTGATACGTGTATGTGTATATATATATATGTATATATACACTCAAGGGAACCAGACATACAGATGTACAACCTAACCAGTAGCGCGTTCTGATCGGATTTTCCCTTCGAGGCAGATCCAGCCTTGCGACGAGTAGCCTCCAGGAGGCCCAAAGAGAACCGGAGGCATCCCAAAAACCTCAAAACCCTCAAAAGCCTCGAGGAGGCCCGAGGGCCCCGGAGGCCTCGACCCCTTCCCTGGGGGGCAACCCTCCGTGCCGACCCGGGTGGACGGCCCCCGGACCCGCACACGGCCCCTGGAGGCCGAGATCCGAGGAGACGCGCGCACGGATGACGACTTTCACTTTCCCCGTCCGAAGCCCAGGGAGGAGGGCGAGGGAGAAGGGGGGGGGGGGATCGCAACGGTGGCCAGCAGGAGGGTCTCCGGCCTCCGTTGTTCCGGGCAAAGTGCTCCTGGAAGTAGGTGGCGTCCGTGCGCGGGCGTCCCTTGAACCAGGCCTCGCCGCGCTCCTGAGGATGGCTCGCTGCTGTGTTCGGCACCTCCGTCTCCCTTCCTCTCTCTCTCTCTCTCTCTCTCTCTATCCCGCTCTCAATGACATTTGCCCTGGATGTAACGCGTGTGCAATGCATAATGCGTGCCGCTAGCAGGGCGCGCTCTGTGGTGCCTCTGGGGCACCTGGCCGCGGACTCCGCAGCCAGTTGCCTCAGAGGCACCTCCCCACCTCCGCAGTGCGGAGGTGGGGATGCGCTGCTGCAATCCCGCACATCCCGCCAGCGCTAAACTATGTGCGCAAGTATCTTGCCAGAAACTGAATTCAGGACGATCTTCACATGATGCTCGAAGACTTGGGGGACAAAGTCTCCCCTTTTTCATACTGTTGAGATAAAGCATCACAATTTTGGTAACAACCAGCAGTTATACAAACGGAGGCACTCTAAGGCACCCTATCCCGCCACGTGTGCCTACACAAAGTCTGGAAATAGTCCTGCCTACTCCGAACCGTGGGTGGACCCGCACTGGGCCTCCCAACCTGTCAGACAAAATTTGAGCTGCTTTTCGAAAGGGCGTCGGGGGCCGGACTCTCTCCAGGCCCCAGGCGAAAGCGAAAGTGGCGCATCGAAGTGAGGCCGTTGAGACCTGCGGGGCCAGTGGAGCTTTTGAGACTTGCGGGGACTTGGGGCTGTAGGGCTTGTTGGACCTGTGCGACCTGTGGGACCTGTGCGACGTGTGGGGCCTGTGGGATGGACCTGTGGAACTCGTGGGACTTGAGGCACCTGTGAGCCCTGTGGGACCTGTGGGACCAGTGAGGCCCCTTGAACTCGTCAGACCTGTGGGGACTGCGCGACCTGTGAGTGACTTACGGGGCCCGTGAAACCTGTGCGGCCTGCAGACCCGTGAAACCTGTGCGGCCTGTAGGGTTTGTCGGACCTGTGGGACCTGTGGGACCTGCGAACCCTGTAAGACGTGTGGAATCTGTCGCACCTGTGGGGCCTGTAGGTCCCGGGGGCCTGTGGGACCTGTGGGGCCTGTGGCACCTGTGGGACCCGTGGGGCCTTTTCGGCCTGTGGGACCGGTAGGACCTGTGAAACCTGCAAGACCTGTGCGACCCGTGGGACCTGTTTGACACGTGGGGCCTTTGGGACTGGTGGGCCGTGCGGAACCTGTTGGACTTGTGCGACCTGTGGAAACAGTGGGCCCTGTGAGTCTTGTTCGGCGTGTTGGATCTGCGGGACCTGTGTAACCTGTGCGCCCCCGGCTCCCGCTCGAGACTTCCTCGCGATTCTTTCAAGAACGAGGCTCCCGCTCGAGACCTCCTCCAGATTCAGGCCTGAGAAGCCCACAACGTATGACAGCTACAGGTCTTGGATGGCCCGTTTGGACCCGAACGTGGCATCGGAGCTCCCCTAGGGAGGGGCTCCCGCTCGAGACGTTCTCGCGATTCACTCACAAGCCATGCTCCCGCTCGAGACTTCCTCCAGGTTCAGGCCCGAAGAGCCCAAAAGCGATGAGAGATACAGGATCTGGATATGACCCCGCACGGACTCAAACATGGAGGAGTGAAACCCATAGGATTGTGGATGCCATGACAATGGACACTCTCACAATCCTATCATTGAATTAAAGATGCGTTTAAACTGTGTAAAACATGTTCTAAAAATGATTCAACCATATTTTTAACATATAAAAAAAAAAAAAAAAATGTCTGAAACATGTCTGAAACATGTTTTATACATGCTTCCTCTCCACTGAGCGTCCTCCACAACCATAGGAAGAGGATTCCCGCTCGAGACTCCAGGTAGGGAAAACCAAGCAGCTTGACAGGCCTGCCAAGGGTCTCCCAGCCTCTGGAGTCCTCCAGCCTGTCTCCGGGAAGGTCCCCGCAGTCATCCCGAGATCCCCAAGAGGCCCGCAGAGGACCCCCAGAGGCCCCCCCAGAGGCCCAGCAGGAGCGGGTCAGCTCTCGGATCATCAGTCCTCCTCCTCCTCCTCCTCCTCCTCCTCCTCCTCCTCCTCCTCCTCCTCCTCCTCCTCCTCCTCCTCACCATGCCATCTCCAACTTCCCTCTGCAGTCCCCGTTCTTCAGGTAGGCCCGGGACCGCTCCACCAGGCGGCCCAGCTTCGCCTGGCGCGGGGACCGCGCAGAGGAGGACCCGTTCCAACGGGTTAGCCAGCGCCGCCAGCAGCTCGCACGATGGCCCCGAGGGGTCTCCCAAAAGGGAACACTGCCGCAACCCAGCGCACTCTCAGCCAGGACGAGCATGCAAGCAAATGCCAACAGCGATACATCATGTGCCGGCGGGCTGAGAGAAGCGATGAAACGGGTTAAACGCAGCAAATCTGACCAAGCCGACCTGAATTCACCATGTCCTCCCTCCATCCTCCTCCTCGCTCCCCCTCCCGCATTGGCTCAGGCATGTCGGAGTATGTCCATAGCAACTTTGGCTCAAGCATGTCGGCCCGGGTGGCCGCCTCATGAGCAGGCGGCAGGGGGCGCGGGCGGCAGACGAGGTGCTCACGGGGACCCCCCAGACCTCGAATCCACGGAAAAAGACGTGGTGCTTGTGCAGGACTTGCGCAGTAATCACTTGTCGTTGGTCCCCCTCCCGCTTCAACCGCAGCGCGGCCTACTGGGGCCAGGGGGTGTGGGCGTACCGTCGACGACGGGCCACGGAGGAGAAGGAGGGCGCACAATACGAGGTGCCTGCTCAGCACCTGGGCGAAAGGCCAGAGGCCACCCGGGCGCCTCCTTCCGCACACTGCAGATCCAGACCCCGAGACGACCAGGAGGAGGAGGCGAAGGAGGAGGTCCCTGGCAAGATCTTGGCTGTCGTGGCGCTCGTGAAGGACCCGGACTTAGGGGTCCGAGACGGTGCGGTGACAGACCGTGCGGTGACCTCGACATCCCAAGAGACCTCACCACACGTTCCGAGCCCAGTCGCCCGAGACACCCTCGGATAACGACCCAAGTCCCAAGACCGCGCGGCCACCCCGAATCCCCAATGACTCGCCACACGGCGTGGTCGCCGCAATGTATTTGCGGGCCCCCGACAAACCCCCGGCGCCGCGACCCTCTCACGGCGCGGGCCCCCAGAGCTCTCGACCCGCTTCCCGCAGGGCCCGCCTCTCCTGCAGAAGCGCACGCCTCCTCGTGGGCCCGTCCTGCGGCGCCCAGAACTTTGGGCAGTGCCCCGCCTCCTGGGGCTTGCGCCGGATGCGTCACCCCGCCACCGCTCTTGGCCAGCCGGCTCCCCCCTCTCCCCCGTCGTACCTCTTGGTGAAGTCATCCCCCTCCCCCTCGTCCTCCTCCTCCTCCTCCTCCTCCTCCTCCTCGGGTCGATCCCCCCCAAGCTTTTGGTGCTGTCACCTCCCGACCTTTCAAGGCGCTGTCCATCCATCCATCCTCCCCCTCCTCCTCCCCCTGGCAGCGGGGAGGCAGAAGGGGGGAGACAAGCGCTCGGCTACCGGAATGAATTCGATGCGCCGCGACTCGCGGTTTCCCTCGGGATGCGATGACAAGGAATCACCATGCCTCTCGATCTGGTGCATGCGATGCGGCGGCGTCTGCGGCACGAACTTCAGGGAGAGCGGGACGCTGGCAGGGAGCGGGGCGGGAG
>CAUYUJ010008058.1:90000-140000 GCA_963575745.1 Prorocentrum cordatum | reverse complement strand
GACAACGACGACGACAACGAAGACAAAGACGACGACGCCCAAGAAGACGACCACGACGACAACGACGACGACAACGACGACGACGACGGGGACAGTGACGACGACAACGGCCAAGACGACGACGACGACGACGACGGCCACGACGACGACGACGACAACCACCGCGGCAGCGGCGAAGACGGCCAAGACGGCGACGACGACGGCCAAAAGAACGATGACGACAACGACGACGACGACGACGGGGACAGTGACGACGACAACGGCCAAGACGACGACGACGACGACGACGGCCACGACGACGACGACGACAACCACCGCGGCAGCGGCGAAGACGGCCAAGACGGCGACGACGACGGCCAAAAGAACGATGACGACAACGACGACGACGACGACGACGGCCAAGACAACGACGGCGACGTCGACGACGACGACAACGAAGATAACGACGACGACGACGACGACAACGACGACGACGACGACGACAAGACAACGACGAAGACGACGACGAAGACGACGACGACAGCGGCGACGACGATGAAGCTGACGACGACGACGCCGACGACGACGGCCACAACCACGACGACGACGAAGACGACGATGACGACGGCGACAACGACAACGACAGCGACGACGACGACGACGACGACGGCCAAGACGACGACACCGACGACGAAGCCCAGGAAGACCACGACGACGACGGCGACGAAGACGATGACGACGACGACAACGACGATTGCGATGACGGCCAAGAAGACGATGACGGTGACGACGACGATGACGACGACGGCCAAGACGACGACGACGACGCCAACGGCGGCGAAAGCGACGAGGACGACGAAGACGAGGAAGACGACAACGACGACTACGAAGACGACGACGACGACGATGACGGACCAGAAGTCGACGACAACGACGACGAAGACGACGACGCCGATGACGACGACGGGGAACCCAACGACGACGACGACGACGACGACGACGGCGAGGACGACGACGACGACGACGGAGACGACGTCGACGACGAAGACGACGACGAAGACGACGACAACAACAACAAAAACGCCCAAGAGGACGACGGCAACGGCCCAGACGACAACGAAGACAACGACGACGACGACGACGGCAACGACGACGACGACGACGACGACGACAACGACGACGACACCGACGACGACGACGACGTCGACGACGACGACGACGACGGCGACGGCCAACACGGCGACGGCACCGACGGCCAAGACGACGACGACGACGACGATGGCGACGACGACGGCCGCGACGAAGACGACAAGACGACGACAAGACAACGACGAAGACGACGACGAAGACGACGACGAAGACGGCCAAGACGACCACGACGACGACAACGACGACGACGACGACGACGGCGACGACGACGGAGAAAACGACGACGACGGCCAAGGACGATGACGATGATGAAGACGACGACGCCGACGACGACGGCGACAACGACGACGACAACAACGATGACGACAACAACGACGGCCAAGACGACGACACCGACGACAACGACCAAGAAGACGACGACGACGACGACAACGACGACGACGACGACGATGACGACGACGACGACGACAATGACATCGACGACGACGAAGGTGGCCAAGACGACGACGACGAAGACGACGAAGACGACGACGACGACGACGACAAGCGGCCTCCCTGCGCTGCAGCAGCGCCCGCGCGTCGCCGCCCTCGCGCAGCGCCGGCAGCGAGCTCGCGGCGGACCTCGGCGGGCCCGCGGCCGTGGCGACGGCCCGCCGCCCCGACGACGGCGGCGGGGGGGGGGGCCAGCCCACGACTGGCACTGGCAGGCAGCTCACTCCTCTCCTCCTCCTCCTCCTCTCCTCCTTCCTCCTCCTCCTCCTCCTCCTCCTCCCTCTGATCTCCCTCCTCCTCCTCCTCTCTCCCTCCTCCTCCTCCTCCTCTCCTCCTCCTCCTCCTCCCTCCTCCCTCCTCCTCCTCCTCCTCCTCTCCTCCTCACTCCTCCCTCCCTCCTCCTCCCTCTCCTCCTCCTCCTCCTCCTCTCTCCTCCTCCTCCTCTCCTCCTCCTCCTCCTCCTCCCTCCTCTCTCCTCCTCCCTCTCCTCCTCTCCTCCCTCTCCTCCTCCTCTCCTCCTCCTCCTCCTCCTCCTCCTCCTCCTCCTCCTCCTCCTCCTCGGGTCGCCTACAGCCGTGGGGGAAACCGTGCCCCGTCATTCGTTTCTCTTATCGTTTCCCTTATTATACCACAGCGCTTCTCTTCCCTGCTGTTCTCCAGACGGCCAAGGAGATCGAGCCCGACGTGTGGCGACTCCGAGACACGGAGCGACTCAAGGCCATCAACGCTGAGGGCTGCAGCATGGAGCCCGAGAAGCTCCACTACGGTGAGGCCGCAGCGGTCCACCAGGCCAGCGCAAGACGTCTCCAGCCTCAGGTGGCCCCTCGGCACGAGATACGGGGAGACATAAGGCTCGGGTTCGGGGGTTGGCCTGACAGGGCCGTCAGGTAGATGACGAGGCCCAATCTGAAATTTGACGCTAGCTCCCGCTGCAAGCATTCCACCAAAACTGGTCCGCCAAGACTCAGGATGGGCCCGTCACAAAGCATCGGCAGACCCGAGTTCTGGCAAAGAGTCTTACGCTTGGCGACTACATGGTGCGCTCCAGAAAGGGCATCGCTTCGAGGATCGAAACAGTTGGCATATCTTCCCCGGCGGGAGCTGGCGGATGGCTGGCGAAAGCCTGGCGGCAGAAGCAGAAGCAGAACGAGGCCGCCTCCGCCGGCGGAAGCCAGTGTCCGCCGGCATAACCAAAAACCGGCCCTCCAAGAGATGCCCACATGATTTTGTGTTTAGGATTTGAGGAGCGCCCATCTGCACCCGAACTAAGCCTGTCAGACTTATGAAGAAGAACCAGCTGAGGGTCAGAACTTTGAAGGATGCCTGCAGTCAAGGTAAACCCCAGCGGGGTTGTCTAACACTCCAGCGTCGAGGTTGCACTCCTAGGAAAGTGGTTCGCAAGTGGTCACAGCGAACAGCCGCGGCCACGCCCGCAGCCCCACGCGGCGTCGAGGTCCGCTCTGCCAGCGGTCGGCGATAGGGCCCGGACAGCTGCGAGGCGGGGTGGCCGCCGCGCAACGGCGCCGCCGGCGCGACACACGACGCCGCTGCGGGCGGCGCGGTGGGCGCCTGGCGACGACGGCAAGACTGGCGACGAGGACAACGACGAGGGCGACGACGAAGACAACGAGGACGCCGATGACGTCCTTTGCGTCGCCGCTGTCGACGTCGCAGTCGACGTCGTCGTCGCCACCGCCGTCGTCATCGGGGTCTTCGGGAGGGGGGGGGGAGGGGGGGCTTTCTTATTGCTGGGGCCTCCACGGGCTTTCTCCCTGCCGCGGCCGAATCCGCCTCGGAATCCTGGTCAGCATGCGCTCAGGCTCTGGGGCGCGGCTACACGCAAAATTTGACCCCGGGCCTGAGGAGGAGGAGGAGGAGAGGAGGAGGAGGAGGGTGCACGGCTTGCCGACCGCTGCATGCGGGGCGACAGCAGCGGCCTGCGTGCTTGGGTGTGGCCCCCCCCGCGCCCCCTGAGAGCTGGGCACCAACGGTGCCTCTGACGGAGATTCCCTCGCACTTGTGGCCGAATGGAGCACCCACCGTCGCCGCCGACGCCTGCGCCGCAGTCGTCGCCAGCGTCGGCGTCGTCGTCGTCGTCGTCAGACCCGGCGTCGTCGCCGTCGTCGGTGGCGTCGCCGTCGTCGGCTTCGTTGGCGCCGAGGTCGGCGGCGTCGTCGTCAGCGTCGAGGCCGAAGGCGTCATCGTCGTTGTGGAAGCCGTCGTCGTCGTCGTCGTCGCCGCCGCAGGAGGGCTCTGCGAGCGCTTCGGAGGCCGCGGAGCACCCTCCTGAACTTCTTCCTTACATCGTTGTCACCCTGGTTCTACGCCCTATCCCAGAGGCAAACCGAAACTGCAAAGGAGAGGCACCCAAAGAGAAAGCAAGGGCGCGCCAGTCAGACCGTGCACCCACGGAGAGGACACCACGCCTCAAGGAGAGAGGGAAGGAGTCCCTCCTACCCCTCTTCCTCCTCTCCCTCCCCTCCGTCTCCTCCTCGACCTCCTCATCCTCAACCTGCTCCTCATCAGCCTCTTCTTCCTCCTCCTCCTCCTCCTCCTCCTCCTCCTCCTCCTCCTCCTCCTCATTATCATTTTCCCCCTTCTCCTCCTCATCTTCCTCCTCCTCATCATCATCACCACCACCACCATCATCATCATCATCATCATCATCAGCAGCAGCAGAATCGTCAGCAGCCGCATCATCTGCTTCAGCATCACGGTCCCCCTCCTCCTCCTCCTCCTCCTCCTCCTCCTCCTCCTCATCATCATCATCATCATCATCATCCTCCTCCTCCTCCTCCACTTCCTCATCCACCTCCTCATCCACCTCCTCATCCTCCTCCCCAGCAGCATCATCATCATCATCATCATCATCATCAGCATCATCATCATCAGCATCATCATCATCATCAGCATCATCATCATCCACATCATCATCAGCAGCAGCATCATCATCATCAGAATCATCATCAGCATCAGCATAATCATCATCATCATCATCATCATCATCATCATCATCACCATCATCCTCATCCTCATCCTCATCCTCATCCTCATCATCATCAGCATCATCATCATCATCATCCTCATCCTCATCAACAGCAGCATCATCATCATCATCAGCATCATCATCATCATCTGCATCATCATCATCACCATCGTCATCATCATCAGCATCATGATCATCAGCAGCAGCATCAGCATCCTCATCATCATCAGGAGCAGCATCTGCATCAGCATCACCAGTATCATCAGCATCAGCAGTAGCAGCATCGTCAGCATCAGCATCAGCAACACGAGCGCCATCTCCATCGTATCATCAGCACCATCATCAACAACAGCACCATCGTCATCATCAACAGCAGCAGTATCCGCCGACCCCTTATGAGTCTCTGGGCATGTGAAACGATCCCCCTCCATAATCCCCCCCCCCCCAGGGACCCCAAACCGGCAATTTAACCCCCCCCCCCTTGGCCCAGCGCGACCCTGGACCGAACGCGTCACGGGGGAGCGGAGGGCTCCAAAACTGGCCAAGAAGGCACCAAAGCGCTCCCCAGACGGTCCCAGGGGGCCACGATTCGCCGAAATATCGCCCCTAGACGCCCACGAGCCGCCAAGACGCCCCAAGATGCCCCCAAGATGCGCCCCTAGAGGGCCCCAAGAAACAAAAATCGCCCCATTCCATCAGAAAAAAATCGTCGGTTTTCACAACGTCCCAGACGAGCAAAGAAATCTTCAATATCGCCCCCAGACGGCCAAAGGGGCCCCCAAGAAGGGTCGAACAGGGTCCAACAACAGCCCACGAAGCCCCCAAGACAGCCCAAGAGGGCCCCCAGACGGCTCCAAGACGGAGTCCAGAGGGCACCTTTTCGAGCCTTCGGCCCCAAGACGCCCCCAGCCGGCCCCAAGAACACCCCAAGAGGCCCTGAGGGACCCCCAAGAGAACCTCAAAGGCCGCCAAGAAGCCCCCAGGAAGCCCCCAAGAGGCCCCAAAACTTGGCCCTAAATGCCTCGAGGCGGCCGGACATGGCCTGCTGACAGGCCAAGATGCCACCAAAAGGCCACAAAAGAGCACCAAGAGGTACGATAACAGCAACGAAGCAGCAGGAACGATGTCGAGCGCAGCGTCATGATTCGGACAAGCCTCGTGAAATGCAGTCCTTGAGGCATATGGGTTTATATAGGGGTCGGCGGATGTGGCGTAAGCCTATAGAATCATCAACACCGCCACCACGAGTTACCATCATAATCACACCACCACCACCACCTCGCCTTCTCCTCATCACCATGATAACCACCATGAGCCCAACATACGAGCCTCGATGCTCCCCCTCCTCCTCCTCCTCTTCCCCATCATCATCATCATCATCATCATCATCATCAGCAGCATCATCATCATCATAATCATCATCATCATCATCATCATCATCAGCATCATCATCATCATCAGCATCCTCCTCCTCCTCCGCCGCCCCCCCCCCCTTTCCCCCTCATCACCATCAGCATCAGCATCAGCATCCGCATCAGCATCGCCATCATACTTCCTCCTCCTCCTCCTCCTTCTCCACCTCCTCCTGCTTACCCTGCTCTTCCTCCCTCTCTCCCTCCCCTTCCTCCTCCACACCTTCCTCTTCCTCTTCATGATCTTAAGCCCAACTCTCCTTCCCTCCCTAATCTCGGCTCGAGCATCTTCAGGTACAGGTGCAGCCAGAGACTCGAATTGCCAAGCAGTTCCGATGAACGCACCACGAAGGGGAACACACGCCATTCCAGCGCGTGCCTGATGCGAATCGCCTTTCCGTTTTTCCACGTGCGCGCGCCATGGCTGCGAAAGGCCCACGCCGTGATCCTCCTGCACCACCGCAGCCCAAACCACCAGGTAAGGGCCGCCCAAAGGCTACCATAACGGATCGATGGGACACCGACCCCAGTCGAAAGGAGGCCTGCGACAACGCATTCCAGAGCAGTGGTGGCGTCGATCGGACTGTCGTTGCGTACAACGAACTCGCTCACAGAACTGATGAGTTTGTGCGGGGACACAAAATCAGCTACACCATACTGTGCGACCCCATCGCGCAAAAGACGGTATCCAGCCGCGGCTCACCAGGGTCCACGGTTTCCGCCGACGCCCTCCAGGGCAACTGCACCGCCCCACACAACAGCCTGGATGCGCAAAACTGGAATGTCCTTGTCGCCTTTGCCCACACGAGGGCGGAGGACGGGACATCATACACCAGCAGCATGTTACCATTCTCGCTGGAAGACGGTAGCCGCCTCCTGCAACAGATCCGCCGACAGGACAGACCCCTCGCACTACCCGCCCAGGGACCGACCAACTCTGACTACCCAGGGCAAGAAGCCCCTTTATCCTGCCCCCCGACGGACGGCAAACGCTACCAAACCTACGCGGGGACGTACAAACTACCATGTGGGCTGCACCGAGGTTAACTGCCGCGAAAACTTCGCAAAGGACGCCCTCGACCCAACGACGCCGATACTTGGACCAGCGGCGCCACAGGCAAAGCCGACGCCATCGCGGCCACGCCAGCGCTGGAGGACACCTCCACCGCCAGGCACCCCAGGCGCCGCCCCCACCAACGGCACCCTCATACCAGGAGGCACAGGCACAAACACCATCTGCACACGCCAAAGCAATCACGATCCCATGAACCATCGTCAAGGTCGCTCCTTGCACCCTCCAGCAAGGGCCACTTGATGCGACCGTCTCACAAGAAACCATCGCTTCGGAAGGGCCCACGGCGGGAACACCACCAGGTGGACCAGGCGCCTACGCCTCGCCGTCGGTCCAAGACACAACGGCTATTTTCTTGACGGACTGCTGCCGTTTCTGATGCTGCCAATGTTGCTGCTTCACGGGCAGGTCGCAACTGTTGTTGCATGTGGTGTTTTTTTATTCAGCCACTTTTGCCGCCGTTCTCTCCTCCCCATCTTCCATCGCCGCCTTCTCACCCTTATTCCGCTCGCGTCCCACGTCCTCCAGAGACTGTTCAGCAGCCTCTGAGACATCTTGTGAGCCTGCTACGAAATCAATCGCAGGTGCTCGCTGTCCTGCTGTACCTGTCGCAACTGTTTTTTGGGCGCTCTATCTCTAGCAAATGAGCTTTCATCTGAAATTCGGTGACTAAGGATTCTCTCCCTTGCAGCGACCTGTTCTCGTTCTTTACAAGCCAGGCTAAGATTTACAAACAGTGACCACTCTGCCCCCTCATATCGATACTGTCTGGACAGAGCCAATTCACACCACAATGAGGGCAGGTCCTCGAACAACCACTGCACACTGGACGACGGCCAAATCTGTTTGGCTTTCCAGCCTTGCCTGGACGACGGTTCTCTGCCATTGAACCATTGGAAGGCACTTGGGTTCCACTGCCCAGCAGTTTACAATGATTGACGTACGACTCGTGAATGACTGCATGGATGGACTGCGGGACCCACGGCTGCTTCTCGACCTCGTTCGACCGATCTCAAACGAATTCAACTTTGGGCTCCTGCACTGGCATTAGGGAAGCCGAAGAAGGCCCTGTCGGGACGGGGCCGGGACACATGCTGGGGCGAATGGATCAGCCACCCCGCCCTCGCCTTGGTGGGCTGAATCCATCCAGTCGGGGATATCTTCGCACATTCCCTCTGTTTCAGGAATGATGTGGCATCGGGGAACGGGCCCAAGACTGCCGGTTAAGCTGGAAGCTTCAATTAGCGATTCGATGGGATATGATTCGTTTCCCATCCAACTTCTCGGCCGCTCCGGGAATGGCGTCCCCCAATCGGCTCCTGTATTTGATCTGGGGCCCCCATCATATGGAGGCTCAAGATGTCGGCCGGGGTCTGAGGTAACGCTGTGACCTGATCCGCTGTCTGAAGTGGCGATTGACGAGGCGACTGGGGAACGGTTGAACCGTTCCCTGGCAACTCCCCCCATCCAACAGGAGTGTTTCTGCGCACTGGAATCACCGGCTAAGCCGACGGTCCCAGGGCCCCCTTTTTCCAATCGAGCGACTAAGTCACCCGACCCGCCTTTTACAAAAGATCACGCTGAATCAGTACCAGACCCGGTTAACATCGATAACTCCCGGTCAAAGTCATGCCCACGGGGATCCGCAACACTGTGTGGTAGCATCTGAGCTATGGCTCAACCACGCCCATAGCTGGTATCACTGATACATGACAGATCTTCGCTGTTCGAACCACGAATAGAATACATCTTCGTCCCGCCCAGAATAGTTCTTTCCTAAGATGACGTCTCGGACCAGGACTGGCTGAGACAGCCCGACCCGGCATCTCCGTTCTTGAAGCGATTCTGCTACACCCCCCCCGGGGGTCCTGTCTGGCCAGTGCATTTGAAGCACGCTGTTCGACAAAACTGGAAGGCTATGACAGCGCGGCTGCCTTGCCAAGTAGTTATCACCGACTGATCCAAGAGCTTCGGCTGACAGCCAGTAATTCGCCACAAGTAAGGCTGATTACGCATTATGGTCTCATGATGATCGTCGTCTGATGATGAACTAACCACATCCTCAGCTGGCTGGGTCATCGAATCCGGCATGGCTCTATGTGGGTTCCCGGGCTGATATGTGTGGGCCCGCACCTAAGAAGGCAGGGGACGAGCCGGCCGCGACCACGGACGACGACGGCGCGGCGCGCCCCTTATCTCGCTTGAACTTCACACAATACTCAACGGCGGAACATACAATGACCAATCAATCATGTCCAGTGACGGCGGCGGCAGCGAAAGAGTCGGCAAGGTAGAGTCCTAACAACTGTTTGGGGTTTACAATGGTCCACCGAAGCGGTCTCGAGATCCCTCGCTACGCCTGCGCGTACAGGGCCTTGACCTTCACATAGAGCGCCTTGTCCTCCGGTTTCTTGCCGCTGATGACCACGAAGCTCGTCAGGCCGAGAGCCGCCCTGGCCTTGCTGACACACTCCACCCACTTCTTCACCCCCGCATGCATTTTATTGCCCGCCGCGGGGTGTTTCTTCGACACGACCGTGCCGCGTTTGTTCATTATCTTGTCCTTCGTGAGGCCACTTATGGTCTTCATATTTGCCCCCATTCAGCACCTGGCTCTTGGCCCGCTTGCCCTTGGCGATGGGGCTCTGCTTCTGAGAGCAGCCCCAAGCTCACCCCTGTCCTTGGGAGGAGAAGTGCCTCAGCCCAGCACCGGTCTCAAACACTTCCTGGACTGTTCATCTGGATGTTGGCACTACCCTCACAAAAAGAGCCAGCCCAGGGCTCAACCACGATTTGTTCACATTGCCCCCTACTGCAACTCATCTTTCCCCTCAGATCTGCATCAGCCATATTACACATACTCATTCTCCGACTCCGACCCTCACAAATCTTAACGGTTTATACTCCAATTCTGCCAGCTAGACGGTCGAAACGGGTTCCATCCGGGAAGTCCCATCTTACCTATAACTACTCCGACGGGGGGCACATGATAACCGACAAACACGCATAGGAATGCGTGTAAGACGAAGAGCATGGAATGATGCACGAAACGCAAGCAGCCAACACGTAAGGATGGGAGGGGGAGACCCGAGAAAAGGCTCAATCGTGCTCTTGCCTCAGCGCCGCGCAGGAATGGTTCTAAAGTTCCGCTCCAGGCCGTGAGCGGGCCGCGTTCTCCCCGCCCGTCAAGCGGTCGGAAGCGGGAGCGCTGGCGAGACCCTTCCGTTCGCTAGGTGGCGACCCGTTCCAGCCACGATAACAAGACGTGCCACCATTGAGTCTTATCTGATGTCATGCGAGGGCAGGTGGGAATGGACGGAGCCCGTCTACTCTTACTCCTGCCCACACACCCATCACTAAAGTAGTCGCGCGCGGTAAAGTTCTAGCTAGCTTGGGCATCAGGGCATAGCGCGGAAGAGGAAACGTGCCATGATACCCCACAACGGCAAGGGATCGAATGCCATCGTTGGGACCTCTCGGGGCCTGCACAAAGGCTCTACGGCGTCTCCGGGAGAAGCCGTGGAACTACGCCTGCCAAGAAGGTCGAGAGCCCTGAATCCGTCAAACAACTATTGTGTGCCTCGGGGTGGGGATCAAGTTTGACGATCTGGTGAAAGTCCTCTTGGCGCACTCTTGCGACCTGAGAAGGGGAAGAGGCGAGGAGAAAGATGGAGGAAGAGGGAGTAGGAGAAGGAACACAAAGATACGAGCGGCTTGGGCACCTCAATTTGCAGACTGCGGACGCGGAAACTAGGCTCGCAGCGACCGCAAGGGAGACGCCAAGATTCTCGCCAACGCCCCAGGACGGCCCAAGATGGCCCCGGGCCGCCCAAGAGGATCCCAAAACCCCCCAAGAGCGCGCCAAGACGATCCCTACCGGGCCCCCGAAGTCTAAAACCATAGAAAGACTTCCAAGTTGCGCGAATCAGATTGGCATTCTCGCCTTTTCAAGCGCAAAGCCCTTGAGGTTCACTCCAGGGCCCACAAACGGCCAAACAGAAATGGTCTAAAAGGGATTCGTTAAAAGGAATGCCGTCACTAACTCCAACCAATGACTCTGTGCAACCTGCGAGGTGCAAACTCTACGATCCGTCCCATGGGTTGCATCCTGTACGGGGTGAATTCCAGGAAATCCCATTTTTTCCGAAGCGTTCGAGGACCCCGCAAGAACCCTAACAAGCAGCCTGTGCGGTTCAAGAGGGCCAAAAACAACTGCAGCACGTCCAAAGAAGGCCCCGAGCGGATTCCACAGCACCCCACAAGCAGTGCAACATATCGTCCTGCGCCTCTCCGTCCTCGCCGTCCTCGTCCTTCGTTTTCCTCCTCCAGGAGTGTCATTGGATTTCGTCGCCCTGGCCATGTGAGCCCAGACCGTAACTCCCCGTGAGCGTCGTCGCCGTGGTCATCATCATCACGCTCGTCGCAACTGAAATCGTCCATGGAGGCCCTGGCAAGCCCAACGATCAGGCCGACGTAAGCGTATGAACAGGATGCCGTTGATGTACGGATTTCGATGGGTAGGCCCACGCCACGATGTAGCAGGACCTGTCGTGTCTGTACACCAATGAAGCCCACATAGGACACCGGCACCATTCTGGCCAGGATGCGGCGCCGCGAAGCGCTGGAGACCCACACTTTCAACGACTGGCGAGTTTGGAGTACACGGGTGAGCTTGAGGCCGCTCACCTGCTTCATCGCGGCCTTCATGCCGGTCTTCGTTGCGGTATTCACCACGGTCTTCATTGGCAGAGCGAAGGCTCGCGAACGCGGCCGAGATGGGTGGGAGACTTCCATGCGGGATCGCGCGGGCCTCTGAGAGACGCCGATGGCTACAAGCTTCCTCGCGGTTTATCTCTTAGATGTCCTGTAGTACTGAGAAGGAAGATGAAGGGGAGGACGACGAGGATGGGGATGAGAAAGGGAAAGAGGGAGGGAGAGGAGAAGGGAAGGGGGCGATGGCAAGGGAGGGTGGAGGGATGAGTATGGGGGAGGAGAGGAGGACGGGGAGAGGGAGAAGAGGAGGAGAGGAGTAAGAGAGGGAAAAGGAGAGGGAAAGGATAGGGAGAGGAGGTGGAGAGGGGGAGAAGGGAGGGAGAGAGCAAGAGAGGGGAGGGAGAAGAAGGGGGAGGGGCGGAGGAGGAGAACGAGGACGGCGACGACGACGACGATGACGACGACGACAACGACGACGAAGACGACAACGACGACGAAGACGACGAAGACGACGACGACGACGACAACGACGACGACGACGACGACGACGGCGAGGTAGCGCACAAGGAGAGAGGAGAACGGGATACGGAGGAAGAGGGGAAAGGGGGGGCGAATGGGGAGGAGAAGTCAGAGGGAAGTGATGGTGAAAGAGGGGGGAGAGGTGAAAGCTGGCGAGAGGGACGGGGCGGAGTTGGAGGTGGAAGTGGGAGGCCAGACGCTGACTGAGGCACGGCGCGAGTCACGACGGCGAGCTCAGGCAGCAGCGCGACGCCCTCTCCAGAGGGCGGGAGGGCGGACAGGCAGGCAAGCCACTCAATTTCTCGAGAGGTTCAAGCCCGGATGCCCATGAGGTCGGAGGGGGGAGGAGGGAGGTGCGAGGCGGAGGCGACAGCGGAGGTGGAGGTGTCGAGGGTGGATGGAGGTGGGAAGGCGGGAGGTGGCAGGCGGGAGGCGGAAGGTGGAGCTGAAGCTGGAGCTGGAGCTGAAGCCAAGATGGAGCATGGAGGGGGTGTTGGAGAGGATGGCGGTTCAACGGGACGAAGGGAGGGCGACGGAACCTGCACGTATCCACTGCCCCAGGCCTTGCCCATCCTGGGCCCAGGAGCGGTGCGCACGCCCCCCCCTTGCCTCGGCCAGGGAGGCGCAGACACCCCTCCCCGGTCCAGAGTAGGCGCCCCGCCAGGGGGCGGCGCCCGACCGTGTGCAGGCCTCGCTGCCCGCTGAGAGGAGGGCGGAGCCCAGACCTCCGACGTATTGCTTTTGACACTGCGGGGCCCCTGGAGCTCTGGACCGCTTCCTGGTGGCCGGTTTTCCTTCAGGACTACGGTGTGGGCCTTGGAGAAGGACCCCGTAGAGGAGGAATCCAGGGCCTGGAGGCCAGGTGGAGCTCCCATCGTGGCTCGGCCCTGGATACCGCCGC
This sequence comes from Prorocentrum cordatum, assembly GCA_963575745.1. NCBI lineage: Eukaryota > Dinophyceae > Prorocentrales > Prorocentraceae > Prorocentrum > Prorocentrum cordatum. Next base: position 126,777 of record CAUYUJ010008058.1, on the reverse strand, counting down.
CGCCCTCCTTGGAGCAGAAATCCTCCAGGGTCTTGCGCCTCCTGGGACTACTCCTCAGCAGACGCCTCCACCGTGATCCTTGAAAGGTCCTGGGGGGCCCTGCGCGGGAACCCCAGGCGCGGAAAGCCACAAGAAACCATCTGCCCTGATTGTTGCCCATGCGTTGCTCCCCATTGCTCTGCACAGCGCGGCGGCGCGGCGTGTAGAGGAGGAGAAGAAGATAGGGAGGGACTCATAAGGGGTGGAGACAATTCATGAGGGGGCAGGGGTGCATGAGTAAGACGAAATAGTGCAAGCTGTATATAGATATAATGTATACTAAATAGCATACAATACATAGCAAACATCATGTCATGTATGATACGTCCAGGAGGGCGGACCACGTGGCCGCCCAGGCCCCCTTCCGGCCCACCCGGCACCAGCGCGCTCTGGCCCGCCAGGCCGCTGGGCGCCGCGGCCGACAGCGCGCTGCGGAGGGCCGGCGCGCTCGCGGACAGCGCGCTCCTGCGCGGGGGAGCGGCGGTGGCCCCCGGAGGCCCGCGGAGCCCCACCTCCCGCCGCTGCGGCAGAAGGCAGGCGACGGGCGTTCCGCCACGCTCGGCCCAGCCCGGGGGCAGTCGAAGAGCGACTCGCAACGAGAGGCTGGCCCTCTGGAAGGGGCCCAGGACTCTTGGGCCCCTTATCGTGCAAACTCACCGCGTCGGACGTCTGGGGAAGGCGGCGACGGCCCTCGGCGGCCCTCGGAGGCCTCTGGCCAGCGCGCTCCAGCTGCGCAGGGCGGCGGGGGCGGCAGCTGGGCGGCGCGTGGACGCTGTCGGCAGACGGGTGGGCGATATGAGCTCGGGCGCGCGCTGGCATAGATTCCGAACGAGCGTTGCTCAATGAGGGACCGACAGCTAGGGGGGGGGCCAAGAAACGTGGACATGTTGTGCCACTCTTCGGCCCCAGAAGACCCCGTTGGGCCCCTAAGGTGCACCTTCCTCACCCCCCGACTTATCGCCCCCCTTTACGAGACGCCCGAATGGATCTGGGAACCATCAAACCCGGGCGACGCCAAAAAATCGTCGAGGCTGGTTGTTCCTTGTTTTCTGCCTCTTGAGGTCGTCTCTAGGCCCAAGGACCGATGAAAAACGACTCAACATAAAAAGCTGGCCCTGGAGAAAGGGTCACAATCAGGAGGCAGGGATGGGGAATGGGAGGAGGGAGGAGGGGGGAAGGAGTGCGACGCGGGGCGCTGTCTCTTCAAAACGAGGACCCAACACCACAGGATGGTTGGGAAACAGATGTGGAAAGCCAACAATTATTCCAACCAGAGGTCTGCCAGATGTTGTGAAATTCTAAGCGCGCGCACCTCCTCACCACTACCCCCATCAGCGCCATCGCAGCACCGCCGTCGTCATAGGCAATCGCCGCCATCGCCGCCATGTTCAGTAAAGCACCTGCATCACTGACATATGGAAATTATCATCGCCAGCGTCGTCACCAGCGTCGGCGCCGTCGTCGGCCTTGCTGTCGTGATCGTCATCATCGCCACCACCATCGCTAGAATTGTCATCGTTGCCACCGTTGCCAGCGTCATCATGATGCCGCGCCCGCCCGAATTGCCGACCCGCACCTAAGCACCCGCGTGCCAGCGTGGCCTCTGAGACGCGCTTGGACATTCCAGCCGGCGAGCGTCATCGCGGCCGCATCAACTGTGCCGCAAACCGGCTGGCCGATCTGCAGCCCATGATAAAGCACTCGCCCGAGGCAACGACCCGGGCCGAAGTGCCCACACGCCAGCGCGGCCTTCGAGACGCGCTGAGAAGTCTCCGTCGGTAACCGCCATCGTGGCTGCATCATTTACGCCCAACCGGCTGACCGATCTGAGCGGAAGCGGGCGCGCGCCACCGCGGCCGCGGAGATGTGCCAGCAGCAAAAGCAATTGCCGCAGCCGAACGGGTTTTGCGAAGAAGTTGAGTTCCACGCGCCCGTGCCCACATGAGCTGTGCCGATAAGTTGCAGGTAAGAGGGTAGGATGATTGCGCGAGCAGTGGTGTTGACAACTCATGAGTGGCAGAAATCATAAGCACAAGAGCAATTTCACATAGCTTGCACCACGCAGGTTGCACGACACTGCTTGCATCCCATAAGTTGCACGGCATTGGTTGCAACTCATTGGTTGCACAACGCACAGGCCACCACAGAGATTACACCGCAGATGCCACGCAGCGAGGGTGTGGCCACTCACTGCTTAGAACCCACGCTTTCGAGCATGCCGCCGTTTTGCTCTTCTCGGGCAGGTACTTTACATTAGCGCGTCGCGGCGGCGGCCCCGGCGCGGACAGCGTGTCACGCCGCTCTGCGGGGCGGGGAGGCTGGGGAAGGCTCTGGACGCCGACGCGCAGAAGCGTCGCGCCGAAGCGTGGTGGGCCAGAACCGGGGCGCGACACGCTGAGCAACCGGCCACAGCTGAGGGGCCTGTGATCCTTGACCCCCCCTGGGGGAACCCACTGCGCCGGCGCGGCGGCAGCCCAGAAGCCAGCCGGCTCCGCGAAGGGCCCTCGCCTGCACGGCACTCTTGGACGGCGCGGGCGCCCCAGGCCTCTGGCGCCCTGGGCCTCTGGCGCCAGAGAACGTTCTTCGCCACTTTCGGCACTCGGGGTCTGCTCAAGGGCCCCGCGGCGGCGGCGGTGCCGTCGCCTGTCGCTTCGGAGGGTCTTCGGGCGTCTCGTTGGTGTCTCCAGCCCGGATCTCCGACGCTGTGTGCGTGTGTGTGTGTGTTGTCGCCGCCTGAGCGTCTTTCATCGACTCTGGCCTCTGGGGCCCGTTTTCGGGCCACGGGGCCATCGAAAATGGACCTGGGTGGAAAAGCTGGCCCCTGGGAAGGGATCGAGAAGTCCGAGGGTGGGGGCACGCACTGAAAAGTTATCTTGGCGAAGGACCCACCCATATACAGCAGCTGTGAATACCGCAGTTGTGTCGCCTTCGGTGGAACTCCCTATGGGGCCACCGGGGCCGTCGGTGGAGCCCCTATGGGGCCACGAACCGAGTGAGGGGAGTGCTGAAATTGATGTGGAACCGCATGTGGCCGCACCTTCTGGGGCCTTCGGTAAAACTCCCAATGGGGCCGCGAAACATGTGAGGACAGGATTGGGCGGGAAAGCGCATGGAAATGTCGTCACTGGGGCCTTATGTGGAGCTAGCTCCCTATGAGGCCACCAACAGTATGAGGGGTGAATCGAAATACGCGGGGAATCGAATACGAACGTCTCCACTGGGGTCTTAGGAGGAAAAACAGATGGGGTCACGAAATGTGTGAGGGTTGCATCGAAGTTGACGGGGAACCGCAGGCGAACGCCGCCACTGGGGCCTTAATTGGAGTTCCCTATCCGGCCACGAAACGTGTGAGGGGTGCATCGAACTGGGCGGAGAACCACATGCGAACGCCGCCAATTAAGGCCTTATGTGGAGCGCCCAATGCGGCCACTAAACGCTTGAGGGGTGCATCGATACGGGCGGGGAACCGCATGCGATCGCCGCCACTTGGGCCTTAAGTGAAGCTCCTCATGGGGCATCGAAACGTGTGAGGAGGGTGCCGAGATTGACGGAGAACCGCATGCGAACGCCGCCACCGCCTTAGGAGGCCACGAAACGTGTGAAAGGTGTGCCGAAATCGAAAGGCGTAGGGCACAGACAGTGAGCTGATGATAACGATGAAGGCGTGCGGAAAGCAGCGGCAGAGGAGGGAGAAGGGGGAGAACGAGATGAGGAGAGGATACGCGGGGCGCTGCTGAATCAAAACCAAGACCCAACACCACAGGATGTTTGGGGAAATAAACGACTTCGAAGTAAAATCTGAGGCTTGGGGCAGCTCGCAAAGCCTCGACACGTGGCCCCTTCGGAGGCAGCCCAAGCTGGCCTCGACGGGCTGCTGCGGGCGCCACTGCGGGCGGCGCGGGGGTGTTGAGACCGCCCCAGACTTCCCCATTGGGCCTGTTGAGACCAGCGTGGACTGCGCCTGGGAACTCTCCGTGCGCAACCACGCGCCTGCCCAGCTCGCCTCACACGTGATTAATATGAGCCTTGAGGCCCCAAAGATGGGCCAGGGGAGGAGAGGTCCGAGCCAACGTTGCAGCGACGTTCGAATGTCCCTTACCTCGCCCAAGTCTGAAATGACTCTGGCAGGTCATATAGCATCCAATTCCATATCGAATGAATACGATATGGGGAGTGGATGGATCGGATAGGATAAGATCGATGTAATGATCTTTCCAGCACATAGCGAACACTAAGGTAAGTGTCCGGGCAAATAGGGCGCGCGTGCTTTGAGCCAAAAGGCAGCGGCGCGCAGGCGATACTCCCGATCCTCGATAACATCTCCGAAAGAGCTACCCTTAAAGTCGGGAGGGGAGGAGACGGAGAGTAAAGCCGCGCAGCCGCTAGGCTCTGGAAAGGCCGCGCGCACAACTGTTTGCAAGAAAACCAGTACGCGGAGTCTGGTCTACCACCAGACTGAACGGCGAGATTATTCGCCGGCGAGCTTCCTCGCAAAACTGTTCCACGCACACGCAGGATAGCCCCTTGGATATACAAGGGCTATCGGCCCGGCTAGAGGTAAGCCAAACAGGCTATTCCCCTCCGGGCAAAGGCAAAAGGGTATTAAGGCAAAGAGCCTGAACCAAACTGAACAGGCTCGCTGCCAAGCGTGAAAAGTATGGCTCGTTCCCGAGCAGATAAGAGGGCGCCTCCGTATTAGGCGCCCGTGCTGGCAAACTGGACCGCAGGGGCAACAAGGACAGACTAAAACTGATTCGAATTAGGTTTGTTTTTGTCCTCGGGGCCTCGAAAGGTAACAAACTGCTTCACGTCATACTTAAATGACTGAGTGCCTGACATCACTTCCAAAAGCATCTCCCGATCGATACTCCCCTTTGTATGCCCATCTGCGGTCATGTCTCTAGTGTCACACCACTGTACGTTATGCACTATACCTATATCCATGAGCTCACGTATCCAGCTGATATGTCCCAGCAAAGTACGTTCCGTCGGTATCTTAAGGTCTTTGCTGGATAGCGATTTGTATACAGACTCAGCGTCTATAGTAAATACTTTGATAGCTAAGCCTCCAACTTCACACATATCTCGTAGTTGTCGTGGAGTCAGTGCTCCGGCCTTGAGCTCGTGGAGAGTGATGAGCGTGGGACAACGCACATCAAGATTATGTGCAGCTGCAAGTGCCTCAGCGGCATAGCTGGACCTCACCTGCAGTCGGTGTGATTTGCATAGTCCGTCGCAGAGGTGAACTACGGATTTGCCTTGAGGCGTGTTTCCTCGCCGTAATACGTTAGCCCCACGAATACCGTAGCCCTTGGTTTCATCGTCCTCCTCCCCGGTGAGTTTCCGATACCCCGAATCACTGTGTATGTCTACTTCATTCGTCGGTTTCATCCGAGGGAAGGTGATGCGTTTCGGGCTGCTGATCAGCTTTCGCGTCACAGCATTCAGTCGTCTGACTTGCAAGTTGGTGGGCTATTGTATCTTCTGGAGAGAGACCACATACACCATAAGCCAGACTTGAGTAAGAAGGGCATAGGCGAGAGCTCCTCGCAGGCTAACGAACATGTCGGTGATAAGTTTGGTAGCTTTGGCGTCTGCCGCTGCTCCCGTAAGTTCAGGATGTGTGATAGGACGTAGTTGTTTAGTGTACCCGTCCTGGTCCATGGTCACATCCCCTCGTTCATTCTTCGTGTAGCGAACGGCGCAATTCGCGTAAGAATGTTTGAGCTTGCATTTACCAAACACCTTTTCGACACGTTGTACATAGTCATCTACGTTTTTCTCCAGGCCTGTCATACTGATGTCGTCGACATGTTTTGCCGCTAACAGATCCTGACTGAATTCAAACTCAGGATCGTAGCTTGTCGGTGCAAGGCCTATAGCTCGTGGAGGGAGAACGCTCTTGGGGCGTCATTTGCACCCGTTCCTGGCTTGAGGAACCTGAGGTAGCGTCGGCTTTCATCGTAAGAAGAGAAGCCTGGTAGTGCACGAAGCACCTGGGCACTTCCTGGTGGAAGGGCGAAGCAAACCATGCGAGTTTCCTCGCCGGTGGCATGAGCAAGTTCCTCATATGTCAGTCCTTTGAGGAACGCTTTGTCGATGTCCACAGATGCTAAGATCCATTCTGGATGACATGCCGCCTCACTTGCCAGAAGCCTCTGGGACTGTCTACGAGCAGTTCCTGAGAAGGTTTCTACATCGAAAGCCCCCGCGTCCATGAATCCGCGAAGGACAAGTCTAAGACGGATGGCTTTAACATTCTCGGTGCCTACTTTCACAAACTTCCACTTGTAAACATATCTGGATGTCTTGATGTTGGAAGCTTTTGATAAGTCATAGATATCAAAGCATCGGTTGGCAAGCCAGATCTTGAGTTTGGTGTACACGGCTTCACTAACCTATTTAGGATGTGCTGCTATATCGGCTTTGGTGAGTAGGTCGTCTTCCTTGACTACCACAGCGCGTTTAGCAGCCGATTATACATATACTCTCATCGTTGCGACCATGTCTGTTTCAAGCTGTGCAAGTTGGGTCTGATCCAACACTACCTTTGACATTTCTGGCGTGAAACATAGCTCAACGTAGGGACCATGTTCATCACTGTCAAGAGAATAGCCCTCGTCAGGTGTAGTCGAGCATAGAGAGACAAGACAGGGCTCTCGTAGTTCAGGCTCGTCTCCAAGCATATCCGACGCCACGGTATCTTCCTCGTCCACAGATGCTGAGACCAAGACACATTGGTCGGGCAGCATGGTTGTTGGGACGCAGTAAAGATAGTCGTCGGTAACCGTTGTGGGATGAAGGTCCATACGTAGCTCATCGTACCACTCCGCCATCATCATAGCCTCGATGTCGTGTTCTTCGCTTTCTTCGTAGATTGTAGACAGGCGACCTTCACTTGGTGATGAAACACCTGGGGTGTCTGGAGGAGGCCTGTCTCCAGGCTGGTGGTGTTCTCCAGACGTTGTGCCGTCATGAAATCCTAGGGAAGGAACTTGTGACCTCAGGCACTGGATGAGTCTGGAGTGAGTGCTACCAATGATTTGAAAGATGTTCAGGCCGGTGCCTACACACTCATGATAGTGGAAGGCTGGGTTAACATCGTTGTCGTAGTGGATCAGTGTGGACCCGGTGGCGTACTTTACTGCAGGTAGATTGGACACGCTCTTGGCCAATCTCACGGCTACTACACGTTCAACTCGGAAAAAATTTCGCACGAGATACTGCAGTGCAAGGTGTACGCGCGGGTGAAACTTGCTGTCGTCGGAGAGATTGAGTTTTCCCTTGTAGTCTGGAATATAGCCAAAGACTTTGGCAGGTTTCCCTGCACCAAGGCGTGCCACATATGTAAGGACGGTTTGCATGGCCATGTTGTCCATGCCAAGTTCCCTGGTAAGAAGGCATTCAATGTATAGCGTGTGGCGAGCATCAGGGTACATTACAATTACTTCACGCGATCCTGCCTTGACGACAACGTGTCCTCGTTCAGGCACGTTACGAATCACAGGAAACGGGCCATTCCAGCCTCCATGGTCGTCCTTAGTGGCTGTAGGTCGGTGATAGTCGACCAAGTCCCCAGCTGAGTATAGGCGAGCACCATCTGGGGCCGTCTTAGCCCTGAGAGCACGATTTGTCTTAGCTACCGCCGTGGCTTGAGTCATTGCTTCCAGGCTAACTTTCCTCACACGGCGTTCGCGTTCGTGGCCTGACGTCTCGGGCCCCTTATGGAAGTCAAGAGTGTCGAGGTCAGGAAGAAAAGAGGGCTGTCGCCCAGTGTGTGCTTGGTACGGCGATACTCCGTTGTAAAACGTGAAAGCGTTGGTGACGAAGATGCCTTCAGCCAATACTCTAGCAAATACAATGAGGATGTTGTGTCTGTTCGACTCTTCCTCAATCATATGAAGAGTGCCCCTAAGAATGCCGTTACGTGACTCGATCGAGGTCGCGTGCTGGCCAGGCGCTCGGATACGAAGTGTCGTACCTTTGTTCGCCATCATGGCCTTGGCAGTTCCATTATTGAGGGCACCTTCTCCATCGGAAAACAAGACTTTGAAGGGTCCATGATAGGCGATCCAGCAGTAGTGGTAGGCGTCGAGTATAGTGTCACGTTCTCTATCAGGAATTTCTTGGCCCGCTGCCAGGCGGATACATCGGTCCATGATATGAAATAAGGTCCGCTTCTTGTAGAACATGAGATCTACTTCGCCTTCGTCAAGCCAATTCCCAGGAAGGCTTACGGAAGGTAGCGTAGAATTACCTGGACGTTCCAATGCTCTACATTCCCGACATGTGTCACAGATTTCTTTGAACATAGTTAATCGAACGCTATCCAGCCCCACTTTATCTAGGGTCAGCCTCATCTTGGGTTCCTTCGCGCGATACCACCGTAAGTGCTGTTTGCGGAGTTCCTTTTTGACTACGTGAGGTTCGTGACTACAAAGGTTTTGCAGACTGTGTTGGATGCCAAATCTCGCCCAGTCGGGCAGTCGTGGAGCCCCCGAGCCGGTTGAGGCAAGAAGGTTCCTCGTTGTTCTCCGCAGTCGGTCTCCTTCATCAACTGCATCTGGTGGTGGAGGTACGCCTTGTAGGCGACCACGGCGGGCCGCTACTTGCGGCGGCTCGCCCGAAGACACGGAGGGCGTGTTTCCACGCTCGGGCGCGTCTCGCGGCATGTCGTAACTGCTGGCGCCAGCTGTAGGATCAATGTTCCCAAAGGCTCGCGGTCGCGGTGGCATGGCGTGCGCGCCCTGACGGCCACCCGGTGCCGAAGCTTGGCCATCCCCAGGCTTGGGTAAGGGTCTCCACCAAGCTGGCACATTGCGGCCCTCGGGATCATGATCATCTGGGAGTTTGAACGGCTCGGCAAAACGGCATTTGCCGGGCTCCGTGTCGAGGTGGTTCTTAACACCCTTGCACTTCTCGTAAGGTCCCTTTGGCATGCAGGGCATGGCCAGTATACAGAGATAGAGTCATGATACTTACACTGTGAAGGATCTCTGTTGTGGCTAGGACTGTCCTCTCGGACATTGTCGATGCATGCTGGGCATGTAGCCACTTTTGGGATGATACGATCGCCGATGCGTCTCATACCCTCTCCTGGTTCAGCTTGGTCAGGGAGGTCAGCAGGATAAGCATGCGCAGTTCGTGCAGGCGCGTCTCCGCGCGCGTTGTCGATAGCTTTCGCCAGATAGCCGGCTTCCACAAAGGCAGACTGCTGTCGTCGAGTGCATGTTTGTGCCACTGAAAGCTCCCTGTTGCACGGCTGTGCATGCACATGCTGACCGTTGCACTTGAGTCGCTCAAAGGGTTTAAGAATTGCCTCGTCGTTGTTGGTGATATGTGTCGGCGTCTTGATATAGTCACCAGCCGTATCCTTAAGTCCCGTCGCACATTGGTCGATGCGTACGGTCGTGATATGTAGTCGGTCGGAAAGTTCTTTCCATGGGGGAATATCATCCACCCATGTTCCCGTGGGTTGTTCGCGTATAAACCACCTCCGTGCATTATCTTGAGTAACATATATTTTACCACAGTAAGCTATGTGTGGCAGATCTTATGTACGATGCTGTTCCCAAGTGTTATAGTTGGCGGCGTAGTTGTAGTAGGATGGTGGTCCTGTGGTGCGGCAGTTGGGCTGCAGTATGGCTACTCGTACATAGCATACTGAGAAGTAGTGGTCTACAGCTCGCTGCACCGAGGGATCTCCCAGGTCGACACATGTGGTCTTGTCTAAGTTGCCTCCTGAGGAGAGACCCCTTGAGATGGCAAGCTCTGAAATGCCACCGTCACCTCCACAAAGCTCCAACATATCCACGCTATTGTTGTGACCATAGCATAGGGTGGCCACTATGCTATATATGTCCGCGTGTGTGCGTCGGGCATAGATGTGGGGAGGGCAAGGAACAGGTCATCTTCCTCGTCTGAGCTAATCAGCTCGACAGGGACGTCAGCACTCCAGGTCGCCATAAGAACCTGTCCGAGTCCTGACAAGTCGTCACCGCAATCATCGTTTCCATCTTCAACGTGCTTTTTCATGCGGCGAGCCTTGATGCCTGCCTCCTTTTCGGCTTTGAGCCTTTCCTTCTGTTTGATACGCGACTCCGTAGGTCAGACTTGCTCGTCCTGTTCACCGGTCTGCGTGCCCATCGTCGTTGATGAGTGGGTACCTGCATCAATCGCCAGAGTCGGGAGGGGAGAAGGACAGTCATCTATGATGACGCGTCTAGGTTTCTGTGGTGATTGAGTAGGCTCGTTTCCGAACATGACCGGTTCCTCGGGCTGCCAGTACATCCGTGTACTGATGTTGGCAACCCCTGCAGGTAGTGGTGCATGCCAATCATATCCCGTTGGTTGATCGGCTACTGCGATATCCTGAATAACCGCGTTCGTATCCAGGTTAATCGTTACACGTCGGATGACATCAGACCATTTCGGTCCTCCTTTGTTGGTCGTCACATTATAATGTATGTTGCGATCCGTACGTGTGTAGGTATTCAAGTATATAGGCACGTTTCCGTGCGTAGTGTTGCTCCCCAGGATTCTATCGTTCAGGTGACGGATAAGTGTGATGCGTGTCTGAGCTCTCCATTCAGCATGTCGTACCGCTTGGCCGCACCAATCCAAGACGTGTTGTGGTATCGCCAGTTTGCACGTACATGCCCACAACTTAGGGCTGATCGGTATCGATGTGGCTACCTGCATATAGGTGCCAATCGGTGTATTGTCTTGCATATTAAACCTAATACCGAAATGACACAACCGCATCCGTACTACCGCCAACTTAAGAACTTCCAGAGTATCACGTATTGGAGACAACTTCCAAACGCATCCTGGGGGGCCAAACACTATAATTTTCATGCGGGGCTTCTTGGCTTTCGTCAGAAGGCTCTGAATGCGCGACCAGCGTGGGGCTATTATTTTACCTGGGGTTCGTACGTACCAGTCACCCGGGGTACTAACCCATATTAGAGCATAATCCCCACTGATCACCGCACCCAGATACTCTGTGCCCACAATTGTCATGAGCTCATTGTGGGAGATGCAATCACAGGTATATCCTCGGGTGCGGAGGTCAGCGCAAGCCTCTCTCGTATCTTCGATAACGAAAGCTCTTTTACTGTGGCAGGTTGCCCCGCTGTCCTTGTTACTCCCTGGCCTCGGCTATCAGGCAAGGCGACGAGGGGGCAGCGTCGCCCTGCCATCTTCAAGATAAAGAAGATGCGCCTGCAACATCTGCCAGCATCTGAGCTTCCCTCAAATGCTGGAGCTCTGCACTGCAGCGCGCGGTAGCCTCAGAGGCGGATTGCTCTGCAAACGTGGCCAGCATGGATGGATTATCCATCAGCTGCTTCAATAGGCCTTTCGACCTTGCGTCGTTGACCGTCTGCAGCTCATGATTCGTGCATGTATCCCATCACTATCTTCCGGCGTGATCGTACAGCATCCACGGGTACAAGTCCGCCATGCTGGGCCAGTGTCCTGGCTACGAAGCAATCGAACGTCTCCAGATCGTCGGTGCTGTCGCCTCTCATCGTCGTGGCGAGTATCGCGAGCAACCCTTGAGGCAGGTTCCCCTGCAGTTGTTGGCGCTCTTGCGCGGGGAATGGCTCGCCTGTTAGCACCGTCTGGAACGATGTTGTACTTGTGCTCGAGGCGGGCTGCCCCGCGGCTCCAAATCGATCACACCTGATTGACATATGTCCTGATGGCAGCTTCGTTGTCGACATGATCTTGGAGCCCTCGGGGAGTTCCATCTTGACCTGTCCCTTCCCAGGGAATATCAGCTTCTCCTGGCCTCGCTCGAGCACAATAATAGTGCGCTTGTCCTGCATACTGTCGAGGCCCAGGATAGCTGGCAGGTCCTTGCCGCAGCCTGACACAATATTAGTCTTGTACGAGTCGAGCTGGGTCGAGCCCTGGAACTCGCAGGCAATGCTGAAGGTGCCCACGGTATCAGCTGGGGCCGACCCCTCGCCTACCCCGTTGATGTTCAATCGAGAACGAGGTTCAAACGTACAAGGACGATTGTGTGCCCCAGCAGCCTGGACGAATTTGCGGCTCGCATTTTCTCCCATTATATTGATCTTCGAGCCCACGTCTATGAGGATCGAATCTCCACCGTCCTCTAGAAACGTCTTACTCGGCTGCTTTATGTGCACTGTCTCTGACATGCCGGCTGCACTGTCTGGCGGGTTTCCCCGCATCTCGGTCGTGCCTCTTGGCGGGTTTCCCCGCATCGCGCTGGCACCTGGCCTTCCTGCGGCCATACGTGCCAGGTCGATGTACTGGAAGTGCGACACGTCCTGGGCTTGAGCGCCCTGTTCCTCCCGCCAATTAGCATACTCATCGCGTATGCTCGTGTACTGTTCACGGGTAGTGCGCCGCGTCAGCGTCAGATACAAATGAAGGGCGATGTCCTGTAATCCCTCATTTGTAAGGTGATCCCTGCACTGCAACCACTCGTCGAACTCAGTGTTCGTGGCTGAGAAGTCGACGGCCCTGACTGCTGTTGCCGCTGTCGCCACTGAAGAGTCTGAGAGGTCAAACGACTCGCTCTCAGGATTGTCGGCGTCCAACATGAACGTGGTGTGTGCATTGTCCATCTGGGTCTGGAAGTGGCGAACACGCAGCTCACGCAGCTGTTCAGGGTCCAGTGGCAGCTCGGCCCCACCCCCACTCTGGGGTGACATCGGAAGAGCCACCTGCCCGACTCCAGGCTCGCAATGAGTCGGAAGGATCGGCGCAGGTGGGGTATTGGGCAGGTTTCCCTGCTGAGGCGCCGTCATCGGGATAAGCTGGTCGAAGTATCCCGTCTCCATCGGCGCCCTCACCTCCTCCGGCGGGTGTCCCCGCTGCTGGGGCTGTGCTGTCTGCCTGTCTAGCATGCTGGCCGTCATTTCCTCCACCATGCCCCTCAACTCTCGCAGCTCCCTCGCTGCCTGTTCAGGAGCCTGAGTGACGGAGCCGGCCCATGGGAACGATGACGCTATGACGCCTGGCGCTCGGCAGATAGCACATACTGGTTGCTGAGGATCTCCATCTCGCTGATTCGCAACATGGCCCACCACGTTCGAGTTCCAGCACTCCTCGTGGAACAGATGGTTGCACCTCAAACGGTAGATGCTCTCCCTCGGCAGAGACTCCTCGAGACATACCGCACAGGTGTCTTCCATCCCAGTATAGATTTCCACGTCTGCCGCCCTAGGGCACACCCGCCGCTGCCGCTCCACGACTGTTTCGGAGCCCAGGAAAGCAGCTGGAGGATCTCCTGCGGGGGCCAGTACCTCCGGCGCGACGGCAACCACTGCTGGAGGAGCTGCCGCTGTGGAGGCTGCGGGCGACACGGCTGGCGAGTTCCCTCGCATGGGTGAGCCTCTGTTCCTCGCGACTTCAAGTGCGGCTGCGCGTGCTTGGTCACGTGCACTCTGCATCGCCTGCCTGCGCCTGAAACACGCCTGTTGAGTGTTGTACGTCTGCCTGATGTAGTCTGGCACTCCCCTACTGCCTGATGATATCGAATGGGCAGTAGGCTGGACGGCCACCTCTGACGTCGTCGGCGCAGGCATGAAAGCCATGTGCGGGTACATGGACTGGTCACTGCAGCGCACATTCGTGAGGCTGTAAAACTGATCCGCAGTCTCGCGAACAAATATGTTCGGGACTCTAGACCCGTCTGGGTACAGTGGCGGATCCATTGGAGCAGGTGCTGGCCTCTGGCCCTGAGCCATGCTCGGATGAGCATTGAAGGCCGGGATAAAGGCTCCTTGCCGAGCAGGGTCAAGTGGATTCGGACTCTCTGGCTCCCAGGACCAGGCTGGCCTCCACCTCTGACCGCTCGGGCGGGGCAGGTTGTGACTCTGCGCCTGTTGTACCGCAGCTGCCACCCGTGCGCGGTAATCATCAGGCACTCCAGTGGCAGTGTTTTGGCCAGCTAACGGTCGGTGGTGTACTGCAGTACCAGGCAGGTTCCCCTGCAGACTCGTCGGCGCGCCCGGTGGCATCATGTTCAAAAGAGCTGTGCCATGCCCAGCTCTGGCCGCAGCAATCCGCTCCATGAGAGTGCCATTCGTGGCAGATCGACCAGGAGTCCCAAACGGAGACTGTGCTGGCGGTGTCGCCACTGGGGTCATGCCCCTCGGCGTGTGCATGCTATGCGAGGGGCCCCCTGGCATCTGCTCGAATCGAGCAGGCTCTCCGAAGATGCGGACGAACGTTTGCGGGTCTCCCTGCCGTTCGGGCATATCGTTCCTGAGTCCATTAACGGGCAGGTTTCCCTGCACGGCCTGGCGGTTGCGCGTCACCATGGCGGACATAGCTCCCCGACCTGCGGCCCAGGGAGCTTGCTGGCACAGTCTGTCCGCTAGCTGTTCCACCTGCTCAGGATTTAGAGCAGCCGCGATCTGATCCAGATCCGAGGTGCTGAGGACCTGCCAAGATATGGCACTGGGCCCTTGGCTTGGAGCACGGCTTGGAGCCGCGCCCCCCGCCTCACTCTCGTTGATCATGAGGATCTGGTGGATTTCGGGCTGGTTTCCCAGCACTGTTGGGCTATAATGGCCCCCATACCTCTCTCTGGCCATAAACCGCATGAGGCCCATTATCAACACGGCCAAGAAACATTCTGTGCATAATACTCGCACTGCCCACCGTTTTCCACCTGTTCGGTGCCATCATTATGGCTGTGGGACAGCGTGCACGGCGACTACCCAAATAGTCTGGGTTCCGCCATTGCTTTCCTGTGGAGATTTCCTCCACGTATATGATATAATACGGTTCAATAATGCCGTCTCTTCCTTCCGATAAGAGAACCCCGTTGTCGGACCAGCAGAACTCGATCCCGTCCTTCATGGCCTGGTGCCAGTCCACCGAGATGATGATCGCGGAGTCGGGGCCCCATCCACTCTGCACGTCACGACGACGAAGCGTCGGAACAAAGTGGATGCGTGATCGGCCAGTCCCTTTCTTCTTGGTGTTGTGTTCTTTGCGGCAGGAAAGGCCAAACCACATGATGCCCTCGAAGGCTGCCCACCGTGCGCCGTGAATGGCAACCTCAGGGTACGGGGCCAGTCCCCCGGCAGGATTGTCGTGCAGTACAATGTACTTGTACAACGACCACGGAGCCTTGAGCGTCCACGAGCGCCCCTGCGAGGCACGGATGAACAAATCGGCCGTGCCAGAATCTCGCATCAGGACCTTGAACTGCAGACGCTGCTTCTCCTCACCGTCCACTTCGCGGACGTGGACGATCGCCATCATGATGGCCGCCATCCGGTCGACCGTTATTTTGTAGAAGGTCTCGGAGATGATCTTGGCATCATCCAGCCTCGGGTTGTACCCGTCCTGCCTCGTACGTCCGTCGTGCCAAGGAAACTCGTGTGCGAGCTCATGGAGATTGATCCATCCATCATGATCGTCGAACGTCTTCAGGCCCCACACTGGATTGTGTGGTCTGTCAGGCGCGCGCCTACAGATCTTGCTGAGGCACTTACTGAGCTGCTTGAGCTTGTGACTACTACTCGGAATAATGTTTTTCTGCCTGCAGCTCTCCATGAATGCCTCATCAACCGAACGCATCGGTGGAAGATTCCGTAGAGCACGTCGATCAGTGATCAACGCCTGACTCCCACTCGTAAAGGAGGTGTCGCCTGGGTGGCGCAGCTTGTCCTCTGGCGGGTTTCCCCGCAATGGAGCCTCTGCCGCTGATGAGGCTGCGGCTCCTGGGGATGAGGATGCTGCGGCTGCAGCGCCTGGCGGGTTTCCCCGCAGCGTCTCTCGGCTGGCACTGCCTTTAATACTAGGCACCCAGGTACCCCGAGGCAGAGCACCTTCCTCGGACGCCTTGGAGCGTGCCGCCACTGGCGAGGCCGGCGTAGGGGTAAACCCTGCACGCTCGAATGCCTTGGCCTTGCCGGCGATAGAGCCACTACGGCCAGGCTGTCGCCTGCGGATCTCCAGGGAGTCCTGAGGCTGTTGCCCGGGGTCGGGTCTCTGCGCAGGCGTTGCTCGCGTCGGTGACTTCGGCACTTCGGAGAGGGGCCCCCCCATCTGCACATCGAACCCGAGCTCCTCTGAGCGGGTAGACACTTTCTGTCTTTCCCCCGAAGGCGTCCTAGGTAGACGGGTTTCGCTTTTGGCCTTCGGTTTCAGTGGGGGCTTCTTTGCTCCCCTTTGTGACTCCAGCAGCATTCGGCGAGTTGCCTCGCGGGCGCGTTCGTCTGCCACTCGCTTGCGCTCCGTTTCTGCTGCGGCTCGCTGAACCTGATGTTCATCGTCACCCGTCATCTCGCGCTGTTGAGCCTGACCGGAGGCGCCAGGCGGGTTCCCCCGCAATCCAGGAAGGCGATTGAGCGCATCCTTCTCTTCCTGGGTCATAGGCACAAGTCCCCGCGGAGGTTGAATCTCCCAGGCCATAGGGCTCCTGTGAGCCGTGGTTCCGAGACGACGATTGACCTCGTCCATCTCTTCTTGGGTCAATGGCACCAGTGGTGGATGACCCTCTTTTGCAAGAGTGCGGCCTCTGTTCGGGCTTAAGACGTCATTGAAGCCTACAGGACAACCAGGCCTGTGTTCCTGGAAGTCCTGTGAGCAAGGACCGCAAACCGCGTTTGGCCTGTAGCGGCGGCGCTCCTCCATGATGGCTCTCAGCTGTCTCCGCACTGCCTCTATATCGGGACGTCGAATGTTCGTCGCGATCTGATATCCACCCCGTTTGGACCTGCCTTGGGCGCCCCTGTAGGCTGGGTTGCCCTGTCCAGAGGCAGAGTGCACGCCCGTTTGACGCCTAGGGTCGTCGCAGGCGAGCAGCTGGCCCCCTCGTCGAGAGGCATGCTCTGATGGGGCTGCTTGCCTCCACTCACGTGGGAGCCGCGCTTGGGGGTGAGGGTCGTCCCTAAGGCGTGGATGCGAGCGAGACCTCCTGGCCTGTTCGTCGGATGATGCTGCCGACGTAGCCTGAGCAGGAGCCGGCGGGGGTTCCTGAGAGGCCGCGGGCAGCGCATCTTGGGCAGGCAGGTCTCCCTGCTGACTGGAGTCTGGTACAAGTGGCTCTTGTGCGGGTGGTGGTGCGTCAGGACTGTCTGGGTCGAAGTCCACCTCCTCGTCTTCACCATTGACTTCCATCATGAGGATGGCGGTCTCGTCCTCGCACATTCCACATCCATCATCTTCTTCAACTCCTGACATTGGGATGCCAATGACAATGGTCGTTGGCCCAGCCGGGGCGGGCAGGTTCCCCTGCTGCACAGGCGTCTGAGCATCGCTTGGCTGTCCCGGCGTCGGCGGCACGGTAGTCGGCTCAGGCTCGTTACCGAGCACGGCGCGCGCCTCAAGCTGATCATAGTCATATGAGGGCTGCCCGATGACATTCGCATGGCCGCATGGTTGGGCTGTAATCCCACCGCCTGGAGACCCCATCCCGGCGGAGGTAGCGCCTGTCCACGCATGGTGATAGCCCTCTCAAGGGCTTGGCGCCAACGCCCCTTTGCGTACCATACATGTCGCTGCACGTCCTCAGGGAGCACGCTTTCGATGAGAGTTAGGGCCGCCAACAGCAACTCCGAGTCGTCACAGACATCGGTGTCTTGTAGCATCATGTGGCCACTCTCAACACTCTGTTGACTATCGGGATATTTTTTCAGCTTGTACGGCGTGCATCTGCATGAGAGTCTGCAGTGCCGTGTATGGTCCGTACTCGCCTGGCGCGAGCATGCCAGGTGGTTCGTGAGGATTGCCTGGCACGCCCACGGTGAATGCTTGAGCCTCCAATTCCATCAGTTCACCGTAATTTGGCGGATACACTGGAGTGGGCCTGTTTCCAGGCATGAGGTCGGGTTGATGTCGAAGGTTGTGTTCAACCTCCGAAGGCGAGGCCTCAACAGTGACGTCCTCGTCGCTGCTCTCGTAGGCCATGATGTTGCCTGGGTTACCGAACATCCAGTCGAAGAAAGAAAGGGGATGGTTTCCCAGCGTTCCGTTCTCCACAGGCGCAAGCTCGATATTTCCGAAGACGAACCTGCGGAGGTACTCGAGGTTGTACGCGTAGAGCCCATGGCCGCACGCCTCGATCTCGCCCAGACTGTCCATGTTGCTGACCCAAGTGAAAAATATATGTTCCACAGCCTCGAAGTCTTGGAGGCTCAGATACTCAATAGCAGGTTCAATTGAGCCTAGGTGGACTTCGGTCGGTCTACCCTTTCCATTAGCCTTCGCTGGACAATCCTTTTACCAGATGATCGGTACTATCACACTGATGGCACTTCAAGATCTGGCCGTCTCTACCTCGCGGGTTTCCCCGCCTGCCCCTGCCTTTGCCGGAGGTTTCCCCACGGCCTTTTCCACGGCCTTTTCCCCCGAAAAATATCTCCTCATACTGATCATCTGAAAGCCTCTGGAGGAAAGCCGTGATGCCTCGTCCGTTCAACCTTCGGCGACCCCGCTTGCCTTTACCTTTTCCTTTGAAGCTCCTCCGTGTCCCCCTCCTAACACGACGCACTGGTTTTCGTGTACACCTCCTCCACCTACGCTTTGCTTGTTGTGATAACCAGAACAGATGCTCGGCACGCTGATTATCACCTTCAATTTGCATGATATCTGACCAGTCTAGTGGTTCGATGCCATCTGATGATATCGTGTCGGTGTCGGTGCCGGAGTCGAAGTCGTCGTTACCTAAGTAGGTGGATACACCGTCGTTTGGGGGATTCGCTTCGCCCCATAGGGAGCGGTGAGGTTGAGGTTCTCTAGGAGAAGAGCTGGTTGCCCAGCTCGGTTGTGATCGACCCCCTGCTAGTAGGGCAGTAGACTCTCCAGGATCGTCGGCCCATATGTTTGAGGGCCCGTTGCCAGGCTGAGCTTCAGTGGTTAAGGTAGTCTAGAAATTTCCACTGCCAGTTCCCCTTCCCCTTCCAAACACTGATACTATGTCACCAGGAGACCGTTCTGACAAATGGCCTATCGAGCGCATCCTCTCACACAGTTATTCATACTGTTGTTGTGTTCGGGGCATTTGGTGGTTGAGTGGCTGTAAGAGTTGCATGGCTCGCTGGTTGCCAACGCCTAGGGCGCGGAACAGGATAGTCGTAAGCAGTTGGAAGTTGGGAAGGTCAAAACCCACCGACTGTGCCTCAAGACGGGCCATTTCAAACCGAGTAAGGGTTACGTCGATTCGTTCTCCGTGAGGCACATGAAAGTCGATGAGCTGAGTGCCTGAAGTGAGCTGGCGCTCATCTTCCAGGCGTTCGAACTTCATGCTTCAGAGGAACATACTATAGGTTACTGGGTCGGTGTGGACACCATCGATGTCCGCACCATAGTTTATGATGTCAGGTGGTACCCTCATGGCGAGTGTCCTCGCTAGGCCGCCCAGGCCGCGTTGTATGGCGGCTGCTTGGGCTTGTGGCGTCATGCGTCCACTTGTGACGTTAAGCCACGCGTTGGCCTCGTAAACGTACTCACGAAAGGGTACGTTGCCTTGAGGGTCCCAGTATGGGCCATGTGTTTGCCCATCTGTGCTATTGTCTCCTCGACGCATGTATCCGATTGCCGCCCCCAGCGCAAACCATATGATGGCGAAAATAACCAACCCTAGGCTGTGGAGATATGGGTGGTTATCAGGCGCGTTGCCGCGCTGGGATAGGGTTTGCAGCGCCTTGTCAAGTCTACGAGGCGTTTTATCTTGCGGGTCTCCCCGCCTACGCTTCATGTACTGCGTTTTTGGCTCGTTGCCGATCGGTTGATAGTAGCGTAGTGCTGGAGCGCATATGGTACCAATGTTGTCGTCTGGACGTCGTACCTCTCGTGTTGCTTCTTGCTCTTGAATTGATCCTCGTAAATGTAGATGGGGTGGTGGCACAGGGTGGGTATTGGTCACGAAGATCGTGCCGGATAGCGTGAGGATAAGAAGAGCAAGAGCTGACCACATGAGAGTGCGGCCAGCTCCGCTACCAAGTCTGAAATGACTCTGGCAGGTCATATAGCAGCCAATTCCATGTCGAAGGAATACGATATGGGGAGTGGATGGATAGGATGGGATAAGATCGATGTAGTGATCTTTCCAGCACATAGCGAACACTAAGGTAAGCGTCCGGGCAAATAGGGCGCGCGTGCCTTGAGCCAAAAGGCAGCGGCGCGCAGGCGATACTCCCGATCCTCTCTAACATCTCCCAAAGAGCTACCCTTAAAGTGCCCATGCCTGGAATAACTGGCACCCTGAAGCCAGGCACGAAGTCTCAAGTCGTAAGCACATCTGCCTCCGACGTTGTCGTGACTGCGAATGGTGCTGACGAGCTCAGGAAATGTCCTGGCGGTGCTCGGTCCGCAGGTGTTGCACGATAAGCGAGCGCTCCAAATGCTTGGTGTGCGTGCACCTGTGTGCATGTGCACAGGTGCGTCTGGATGTGCGCGTGTACACGTAGGTGTTGCGCTCTCCTCCTGCATGCCCAGCAGTTTTTTATTGTGCGGCGACGCCAAACAGCTGGAGGCTGGGGGCCATCAGGGCACGAGGAGCCACCTTCTGCCCACTGCGGCCACCAAGGCGTGCGAGCGGCTGCTGGCGCCCCAAGTCTCCCTCTGCACAAAATCAGACTGATTTCACCGAGCGCTGTCTCAGCGAGGAAATATTGTTCGACAGCGAAGCTGCAGCTGCGCCACAAGCGAGGCCCAAATCTCGGTCTGCAGCTAGAGCCCTTCCGTATCCTAGCTGTGGCTGCGTTCTGCCGGCGCCAACGGCCCATGTGCGTGAGGCCCAGTACGGTCTGGCGCCCCTGGGGATGCTCTGTGGCAACGCCCCTTCGGACACTGCACCGCCAGACGCCAGAATCAAGCTCCAGCGCTGCAGCCCCTCCAGCCAAACGCGTTCGGTGAATAGTGGCTCGAGCAGTGAGCCAGGGTCTGGCACCTGCTTGGCGCATTCCTCAGCAGCAGCAGCTGCAGTAGCAGCTGCAGCATTCTGTCGCAGCAGGGTTGGCGCAGCAGCGGCAGCTGCAGCAGCAGCAGCAGCAGCAGCAGCAGCAGCAGCAGCAGGGGCGGCGGCGGCGGCGGCGGCGGCAACGCAAGCAGCACCAGAAGCACCAGAAGCAGCATCGGCAGGGCTCCTGGCTGGCGGGGCCACAGACAGCTGGCTGACAACCTCCGGCCCTGCCGCCGAGACTACCTCGGGGCGACGGGTGTGCATCCGATGGCGACACCGAGTTGGCAGAATGCTGGTGGCGCTCTGCCCCCCCTCGCTGTGCGCACCCCTCGGAGTCTGCACCGCCCTGGACGGCCCGAGACCCCCGAGACCCGACCCGACGGCAAAACTGGGAGCCGAAGAAGGCCTCGAAATCCTCCGGGACTTACACCGGATGAAAGACATGTGCTAGTCTGTGTGCGCTCTGCTGTCCAGGCGCTTCTGCCCAGAATGGTGTCGAGAAGGCCTCTGAGAGCCCCAGGACGACCCCAGAGAGCCCCAACAGGCCGAAAAGATGGCCCGAAGATGGCCCGAAGACGACCTAACACGGCCCCAGAACTCCCGACGGCGGCAGAGACCACCCCAAGAGGGCTCGAAGAAGGCGTCGAGGCCCGACCAAACAGCCCCAAGATGGATCTCAGCCCCCCAAAGTTGCGCGATGCAGCGCGCATCACACTGGCCTCTCAAGGGGGGAGCCGACCAGGAGTGTATCACGGGCCTGGTAGCGCACAGGAAGGCAAGGGCGACGAGACGCATGAAGACAATATGGCAAAGTTGATGTACCAGGGTCCGCGCGCTGTTTGTTTTGCAGCACTTGGTGGGAATTCAGGATCGAGCTTACCGGGAAGTGTGGGCATGTGTGTTGCCTCCTAGTCGCCACGGCTGGAATGGCCTCGAAATCTGGGGGTCGGAGCGCATCTCAAGACGGTCCCATGAGAAGACGTCCGTACTTTTGCGTGGTCCATCCCTCCTTCCCTCGCTGTGCTTCACCTCCTCCTGCTGCTGCTGCTCGTCCTCATCCTGGCGTCGACGACAATTCGAACTCCTCCCACGGAGCCTAACGCCGACAGCTTGCTCGCACTCGGAGCCTCCCAAGTGCAAGCCGACAAGGGTCGTTCTACGGGCCCGTGGCCGCCCAGATTGCGGGGGGCCGTCAGCTAAAGTGGCCACTTCGGCAGGGCAATCGCCCCTTTCCAGAGCCACAAAACCACCACGATGTAGCGTCGGAGCGTTGACCTAAGGAACCCAAAATAAGGAACGAGGCCCCTTTTCTCCAGAAGTTCAACTTCGACTTCCCATCGAAAATCCAAGGAGAACCTTGGGCAAAATGAAAAACAATGAAGGAACACGGAGCCCCTCCCCAATGAAAAGGGTTCCTTATTCAGAGCCCCGACTGTAGCAGGCATGGCACTTGGGCCTCCAAGGGGGAGCTGGCCAGGGGAGTGTCACGGGCCCGTTCGTGCCCTGATTGCTGAGACCTCCCAGGCGCCCAAATGGCAGGACCCAGTCACAACTGCTGAGACGTACTAGAACTCTGATCCAATCACCTCAAGCCCACTCATATCCAGAGTCGCTAGTCAGCGGTACAAACACAATCAGGCCCGCTCGCACGCAGATTCATTCGCGTCCAGGCGCTCATGCGTAAACTCACTCATGATCAGCCACTCGTATGTTCGCCTACACGCAAGAGTGACCCTAGGCGAGAGTGACCTTTGGTGCGCGGACTGTGGGGGTGCAAGGTGGCCCAATCAAAGCGCGCAAGCAGCCGCCATCGCATCGCGAACAGCGATCGGGGGACCCCGATGAGCCCGCACCAAAGGTCACTCCGGCGAAGGGTCCCTCTAACGTATAGTCGATATGTCGACTCGCTCAAACTCAGACTCGCGTGGGCCTGGACACTCAAAAGAAACCAGAAAAGACCGCGCCGGAAAGTGAATCCGCACGGTCATGAGAGCCTCCGCGTCGAGATGTCGAGGGCCACGGTGGCCGAGACGAGCCTCCAGAGGCCGAGCTCGAGAGCAGCGCTGGCATTGACAGAGCACGACGTCGAAGGTATGGGCTCTCATCTGGTGGTCTTGGCTGCCCCGATGCGCAACACGCACCGCGCAGCGCGTCGACACGGAGCTCAACACGTAGACCGAGAAAGCGCAGGTCTGGCGCGACACGTTCGCCAAGACGTGGGCCAACACGTTGAGAGCCAACACGCAGCGCGTGGGCACGGGCGCTCTGAACACCGGACGGGTCGCGTTTCGAGACGGGCGTGCCAGGGCAGCAAAGCTCAGGAGGGGTTGGGGAACTCGACGCTGCACTGAGCAGTCCGCCGTCGAAGTCGGGAGCCCCCTGCCCCACGCGCACGAAGCTCCAGGGGCCCTCCAGACCTCCGGGGGGCCTCCTAACATCTGACCCATCGGTCGAACAAGTGGGTAGAAGCATGGAGGAGCAAGACGTCGGGAGCAGATTGGGTCTCCGCCCGCCCCCAGAAGACGAATGCGGAGGGATAAAAGCCACTCGATCATTGAGATGGGAAGGCGCCTCAAGCAGACTGGAATCTGGGGATCCACGAACACGTTCCGTCAGCGCCCGAGGGGCACAGAAAACCAGAAGACACGCCAAGATGACGAGGCACCCGACTGGCATGGGGAACGGAGGAGCACCGCCCCCGAAGGAGGGCACGCAGAGGAGAGAGCACCCCGCGACGCACTGAGGCAGGTGAGGCCTCCCGAGATCCCCGACAAGCTGACTGTCTCTCGGCGGCATGCGAGGGGGGGGGGAAGCGAGGAGGAGCAGGCCTGATCAGAAGGCGGCGGGACTTCTCAGAAGCGCTCGGGCCTTCTGAACTGTCCTCTGTGCCTTCGGGGCATGCCCAGAACGCTCCTGGGAAGGGCCTGGGCCCTCCGGGCCTGCAGGCTGAGGAGTCCCGTCCCTTCTCACCTTCCCCCCCTGGGCTCGCCGCCGACCGACGATCTGACTGTTCCGATCCGATCCAGGCGTGCCGATTCGAGCTCGGCCTCTGGGCTCTGGGGCCGTTCTTCGGGCCCCTTGGGCCCGGGCGCCCGGCTCCGGGGCGAAAGGGCAGCCCCTCCCCCAGCTGTTCCTCCTCCTCCTCCTCCTCCTCCTCCTCCTCCTCCTCCTCCTCCTCCTCCTCCTCTCCTCCTCCTCCTCCTCCTCCTCCTCCTCCTCCTCCTCCTCCTCCTCCTCCTCCTCCTCCTCCTCCTGCAGGGGTCGGGACCTCTGGGGCCGCACACTGGAAAGAGCAAGTCGTCGGACGCTCGGGCCTGAAAGTCTCCGATCGAAAGGACAATCAAGCCTACGCGTCGTTCATTTCTAATCGTGATCATTTCTAATTGTGCTCGTTTCTAATTGTTATTGGCCCCCTAGTGGCCAGGAAGATGCCCAGGACAGAACAATCAGAAACGAAAGGATCTTGGCCCCTCAAAAGTCAAAGAACCTCCGAAGATTTAGAAATGAACAGCGTGTACGAGGATACTGACGCGTTTTGTGCGCCAAGCGCAGGGAGCCTTCGCCCTCCGGGGGGCTCCTCTAGGCCGAAGTGGCACTGCACAGCAGGCACAGGACGAGGGTCGCTGGCGTGCACTCGGAGGCGCAAGAGAAGCCACGAGAGCGGCCACAGAGCCTCGACCCTCGCGGGTCGGGCGGGAGAGGTCCACCCGGGACGCCAGAGGCATGCAGCCGTCGCACCACCGCAGGAGCGCCGAACAGGGAACGAAGGGGCGCTTCTGGCCACGGCGAGCCCCGGCCTCGAATGGGCTCCACGAGGATGCAGGATGCAGGAGGAGGAGGAGGAGGAGGAGGAGGAGGAGGACGAGGAGGAGGAGGAGGAGGAGGAGGAGGAGGAAGAGGAGGAGGAGGAGGGAGGAGGAGGAGGAGGAGGAGGAGGAGGAGGAGGAGAGAGGAGGAGGAGGAGGAGGAGGAGGAGGGGAGGAGAGAGGAGGAGGGGGGGGGGGGAGGAGGAGGAGCAGAGGGGAGGTCCAGAAAGGTCCCTTGGTCAATCTACCCTTGGCCCCTCTCACGCCGCTCACTCGATCGCCGCCATTCGCCCATCGGCAGGTCGGGGCGAGGCGAGCAGCACGGCGATGAGGGAGAGGACGGGCGGAGCCGAACGGCGTGTGCAGAATGACAATCTGACGCAGGCGCACCAGCGAGCACTCTGACAGAGCAAGACGGTCAGAGAGAGAGGCAGGGAGGGAGAGACGGGAGACCATCGCAACAATCCAGAGAAAACGACGGCATTCAATATAGTGAGATCTGACAGAGCAAGACGGTCAGAGAGAGAGGCAGGGAGGGAGAGACGGGAGACCATCGCAACAATCCAGAGAAAACGACGGCATTCAATATAGTGAGATAGGCTATCTCGGGCGCATTCGCACCCGAGCAGGCAGCCCTGGTCGACATGCCTTAATCTTGTATCAGTGACCCACCCCCCAGTCCACGTACGGATGGCGGCCATCCGCCAAGAGGGGGGGGGCCTTTGCAAGCATTGAATTAATTGCCCCCCAGTCGAATGACGCTGAGGCCTCGAGAGAGATCGAGAACCACTTCACAAGGCGGAGACGCAGGCAGGCGATAAGAGAACGAGGAGGGGAAGAAGGGGCACAAGGAGGGGACAGATAAATAGCAGGACGGGTACCTCTCAAGAGAGCTCGCTGCATTTTGAGTATGTGACCGCCCCTGCCAGCAGCGCCAGATCGTTCTACCCTCTGCGGCGTAGAGCGTTCTCGCGCAGCACGACGCTCGGCCTCAAGGGCCGCCAGCCCTTCGAGGGCCGCCGCACGGTCCCGCGCTTCCGCCGCCTCCCGCAGAGACCACGCCACCGCCGGCTCCCGCCAGAAGGAGGGCCAGTGGCAGAGCTCCTGGGCTCCGATAGGGCCGCGCCAGTGCAACTGGCCAACTTGGGCATGCTCCCACGCAGCGGCTTCGAGGAGGCCGCACATCCTGGACCAGCACTTCTTAAAAGACAGGGCCGTCCTCATCCTAGCGGCGAGAGCGTTGCTTCGGATGCCCTGGACCCGCGGACCACCGAGGGAGTCGAGGTCAAGGAAGCAGGAGGCAGAGAGCCAGGATCCAGGAGCCCGAAACACACGAGTCAGGAGATCTTTCTCTCGCCGCTGGAGGGACCGAGGGATCTCATATAGTTGCGACTTGTAAGAGAGCACACTGAGCGCTCGCTCGTGGTAGAGCGATATATTGGCATCAGTGTCGGCGTGGGGCCGTGCCAGTGCGGTAACGCGGTGCTCCAGCTTCGCTACTGGGGCTGCCCACTGCTCTTCATTCACAGCCGCTGGGCCTACCGTACATCCGAGGTACTCGAGCGTAAGGCCAACCCTGAATTCGGCCCAAGGAGCACACACTGAGGCTAGCATCTCGGACGTAGGAGCACTGAGATCGTCCGACCACGGTGCCCAAAGAGGGGTGGCACAACAGTTCGAGGGCTTTAAAGCGAGACCTGCCAGTCTGTCCGAGTTCTTGAAAATCCTAGCGAGCTCCCTGAGGCCAGCCTTTCCCCACGCCACCGCCCCCACGTCGTCCGCGCACCACCTCCCGACTCCCTTGCCAGCGGCCTCGAGGGTGCGCTCCATATCCGCACAAAACGGATGAGCCGCTGGCACGAACAGACTACCAGAGAGAGGATCGCCCTGGAGGACCCCAGCAAGGATGAGGAAGAGGAGGCCACGGGAGCAGTCGGAACTAACGGCGGCAGCCATAAGGTAGTTGGCGCGGATCGCATTCACAAGGGCCTCAGGGGCACCCCATTGGGACAGGACCTCCCAGAGCCACGAGTGGGCCACCGAGGGGAAAGCATGAGCATAGTCAAAAGCCAGAAGCAGAGGCGAGGCGAAGTCAGGTGGTGGATGATTCAGAGCACGCATGCTTGCGATTCTCGCGTGACTGTCGAGCTCAATTAAATTCTCGAGAAAGTGGCGCTCACAGATAAACCCGCGCTGGCTGGGCGCCACTGCCGCTTTCACCGCTCTCTTCAGAGGGTGGTTCAGGGCGGCGCTGATCGCCTTGGCCCCTGCATTGCGCAGCGACAGCGGGCGCGCGCAGCCAGGTGCCCGCGAGACGCTCATCATGTCGGCCGCCAGCGCGCCCTTCGGGAGGAAGACGCTGATCGCATGGTTGTAGTCCGAGCGCATGGGCAGGCCATCCAGCGTCCACACCAAGGCGCGGTGGAGAGCCTCAGCGCCACCATCGGCCACAGCCCAGGCCGCGGCTGGGAGCCCGTCAGGGCCAGGAGCCGCAGGGCGCGCACGTCGGAGGGCCTCCCGCACTGTCGCCACTGTGGGTGGGCAGAAGGCGTCCCAGTCGACCGCGGGGACCCCGAAGCGCTTCAGGTAGGCCGGCTGCTCTCGGGCCCTCTGCTTGGAAATTGCAGGTGGCGTTGGCGGGCAGAATACCTTGCCCCAGTGCTGGCCCAGCGCTGCGTTAATGTCGGCGGCTTCGGTCAGCTCGGTGCCCTCCGTCTCCAGGCACGCGAGGTATCGCCGAGCGTTGAAGGAAGCCCAAAGCCGCGCCCGTCGCCTCAGAGCCCGCTGCTGAGCCACGAGCTGGCGCCGTCGGCATTCAGCAGACTCCTGCTGGGCTGCCTCTTCAAGGGCGCGGCGCCTGCTCGCAGCGTCCGTCCTCTGTGCGATGTTGTATCTCCTCTGGAACTCCGCATAGTCAAGGATCTCCACCGAGCAAGACTGCGCCGAGGCTTTGACCAGCTCACGCGCCCAGGCATTCTGCGCCACCACCAACTGCGCCAGCTTCCAGTCTTGGCGCCAGAACGCCCTAGCCAGTTGGCGCCAGATGATGGCTGAGGCCCCCTTGGTCCAGCCCTCGGCCACGAGGGTCTCATTCTGGACGTCCTTGGCCGCTGCCTGCAGGATCCGCGTGAAGTACTTGTATTCGTCGGGTGGCTCTTGGCTCTGTAGAGGGACCATCGCCATGTACCCGTCAACGATTTCCTTGAAGCGCGGCCGCTGGACCACGGCAAGGGGGATGGCCGCTGGCGTGTCAGGGTGTCGGTGTCCAGGCGTCCTCCGCATCAACGATGCAGTGACCAAGGAGTGATCGCGAATCCCTCTGGTGTGCAACTCGCGAGCTTCGCCTCGGACTTGACATGTCTGCCAGCCTTGGCATAGCTGCCACCTCGGGACCCCCACGAACACACGGTCGATGGAGGAGCTGGTGCGCGTGCTAGCGTTCCAGTGCGTTGGCTTGCCTGGCATCATCTCCGTGGACTCCCTCATCGCCTCCAGCCACTGCCGCTGGCCAGGGTGGCGGGCCAGACGTGCAGTCTGGCCGGATGCGGGAGCCGCATGTGCACGGCTGCCACCGCCACTGCTGGCCTGCGCGACATGCGCCTGCTGGGGCTGGTCGTCATCCAGGAAGTTGTCTGTCTCGTCGTAGTCGCCGAAGTTGAAGTCCCCCACAATGAAGGTGGAGCGGGTGGCGGGGCACTGGTGTGCCCAAGCCAGGTCCTGTCGAAGACGATGGGCGGCGCGTCGTCGTTGATCAGGTGAAATATCGTGGTTGTGGATGTTCCAGTGGATGAAGCTGCACGGCTGACTCCCCATAGCCGTGGAGCGAATTTCACCACAAAGCCTGAGAATGCGGCCAGGGACCACTTCCTCGGGAACAAAATCGCAGGCATAGCCATCAGCAGCTGCTGGCACCACCGTGGCCACACCTCCTGCATCCTCTCGACCTCCTGTCATACACGAGGCAAAGCAGCAGAACGGTCTCCCCAGTCGCTCCAAGAGTACATGCATGCTGTGCTCGGAAGCATGCGTCTCCTGCAGCGCTAGCAACATTGGCCCCTTCCAATGTCTCTGGATATATGCAAGCTTCTTCTTGATCTTCATGGTGGCATTCTTCCCAGACTGTTTCAGCGCCCTACAGTTCCAGGTCCCCAGGTGCACACCATCTCCGCCACCTCCCCACGCACGTGATAGAGCGTCAAAGAGTCCACTGCTGCGCCTCTGGCTCCAGGACACGATCCACCACCGCCTGTAAGGCTTCCTGTGTCTGGCCGATCGCGCGCACCGCCACCATGTTCCACGAGACCGTCGGCGTGGCTCCTGGAGACGCAATGGAGAGCTTGAGCAGCTGGCGCCATTTGACCGTGATGGCATTGGCTTCCTTGTCTGCGAAGAGTCGTGCTTCGATCGTCTCCTGGAGGGCGGCCTTGATACGCTTGAGGTAGATCTCGTGCGAGATTTGGGACTGGTTGCGGTCGCGGCCCACGCTGAGGCAGACGCTTGGGCCATTCGGCAGCACTGCAGCGAACTCTCTCCACGTAGATGGGCCTGTGCGAAGGAGGCCCACGAGCTTCCCCACCCGCCTCGTGGCCAGGCCCACAGCACCCACACAGCGGAGCTTGAAGTGTCTCCCCATCTCCTCACCCTCCAGCCTTGTCGCCTCTGGGGTGAGGTTGTGCAGCTCAGCGTCCACCAGGAGCTGCTGCAGCGCTTGCGCGACCGCCTCCTTCGGAACGTTCGAGCGCGCCACGATGGACAGGATGGGGGGGTCGATGGGCCTGGACCAGCCCGTCTCCAGCATCGGGGTCTGCGGGGTGGCCGACGCCACGACTCCCATCTCCGTGCGGAGGTCGGCCATCTCTTGCCGAAGGCGGCCGAAGTCTGCCATCCGCTGCTCCATGCATCCCAGGCGCGAGTCCACAGCGGCGAAGCGGGCGTCAATGGTTTGGGCGAACTCCTGCTGGGTGGACTGGAAGATCTGCGAGAGGTTGTTGGTGGTGGACTGGATCTGGGAGCCGAGACGGCGTTCCATGTTGGCAAGCATGCTGGAGAGGTTCGCCGAGCCAGCGGCGGCGGCATTCGCTCCTCCTGCTGCAGGCGGTGGGCCGAAGCGTTGTGCGGCCGCTGCCGCCCATGCATCCTGTTCGCCATGCTGCGGAGGATGCTGCGATGCGAAGGTCGGCATGAGCTCGAGCGCCTCGACATCGCCCTCGGAGAGCACCGTGCCACGCGGCACTCCCTCAGCAGCACCTCCCTCCGCATAGCCGCCAGATCGGCTTCCTTGGGTAGCGTGCGGCGGGGTGGGGGGCACCACATCCCAGCCAGAAAGGCGGGCGTCTTGCTGTCGACGTAGGCGTGGCGTGGCCTCTTCACCAGCGGTGGCTTGCTGTCGTCGTTCCCTGCGACGTTCACCACGGCGGCGATGTTCGCTGCGGGAGGTGCTCCTGCTGCCCACAGTGACGGGCGAGGAGCTGCTGGTCTGCCTGCCACCACCGCTGCCACCAGCACCGCCATCGCCAGCCTGCATGCCGTCCCGCGCTGGGCCCATGGTTTCGAAGCAGATGGCGTTCGAGCCGACAGGAACGGGAAATGCCTCCGTTTACCCCTCGGCCCGAGCGCAGGTGCGATGGCCCAGAGAGGACGCCAGACTTCAGGAAGTCTTGCCCGCCGCGGACTAGCGGTATCCGCTTTGTTCCCAGGGGAAACCTGCATCTTGAGCCAAAATGGCTACGGAAGGAGGAGGAGCAGCAGGAGGAGGAGGAGGAGGAGGAGGAGGGGGAGGGGGAGGAGGAGGAGGAGGAGGAGGAGGAGGAGGAGGAGGAGGAGGAGGAGGAGGAGGAAGATCGGTCCGAAAACCTCAGCCCCTCCTGAGCCCAAAATGGTTATTCCTTGACCGTCTGGACTGTGTGCTGTCACCGCCGCCGGCGTCTCTGCGGGGCCAGCCCCCCCGAGGCCGCCGAAGCCGGAGCCGCCGCGGACAGCGCGCTGGGGGGCGCGGCGGAGACGACGGACCGCGCCTCGCGCCGTCGCCGCGCACGGGGGGGGGGGGTCAGGGCGCCCCAGCCGTACTCGTCGTCGGCGGCATCGTGGCCCCAGATCTCCGTCGACGTGTGAATTTGAACCAGCCCCGGGCGGTTTTCCTCGGTGCCGGCCTCTGGGGCCCACCAGCGAGCGGGCCCCGGGACCATCAGAAACTGATCTGGGGCGAAAAACTTGCCCTGGGGAAGGGGTCGGGACCTCAGGGCCGCACATTGAAAAGGCCATATCGTCAGATGTCTGGGGTCGATATCGTCGGCCATCGAATCCACCATGCGATGATCGTGCGTAGTGCCGTCCACCGCGATGCCAATCGAGGACTCTGGGCAATCGACCTTCACGGCATCAAGTTCTGACGAGCTCTATTGCCGATGGAACCCATGACGTCGGGCAAGCATCGCGCCATGACTTCGTACTGTTTCACAGCAGCTGCCAAGAGAAAGCAGCTGTCCACCTAAATGGCCGATTTGATCGCGATGCCAGACTTGGGCGAAACAATTCACACCCCAAGACCAACACATAATTGTCCCATCCATTCATCAGGAGGCGTTTGGTCTTGGCGGCTCCAAGCATACTGGAAGCAACGCTCGTTGACGACATCTCACGCGCAAGCGCAAAAATCTGGCAATGCGTCGCCCCTGCTTCCTGCAGCACCCGCGTGGTGTCCGCGTGCTCCACGACATCGAAAGCAAAGCGTATATCCGAGGCTCGCAAGTTCAAAACCCTACCCCACGTCACAGCAAAAGACAAAGCCTCAAATGGTAAACCGAAGCAAAGCAGTCCTTTACGGATGAATCTCTCTGGCACCCAGAGTTTCTCGCCCTGGGCAGAAATCGCATCAATACCGTTGCTGACCGTAGCGGAATGCCACGTGCATTGCTGACTCTTCATGCCCAGCCATCAGTATCGAGACCAGCTGCCAGGTTGCGTTTCCTAATGGATACCAAGCAAAATTCACTCCCTTGGTGTCGGGAAAATTCCGATCGACATCCCCGTGCAGCTCAAGAAAACCTTCGTGGATCTGCCATTCACCCGAAGTGGCAAATGGCGCCACAGACTGCATGGCACTTGATCTGGTTCCATCATCGTTTTCATCCGCCACCTGCTCAACCTCCTCCTCCTCCTCCTCCTCCTCCTCCTCCTCCTTGTCTTCCTCCTCATCATCATCATCCTCACCATCATCATCATCATCAGCTTCATCATCACCATCACCATCATCATCATCATCAGCAGCAGCAGCATCATCATCAGCATCATCATCCGTCCTTTTCCTGATAATGTTTCCTCCCTGTCGCACCCCCAGGCGCGTCGGTACGACCAGCCGGGCGTTTCGCCCGAGACTTCCTCGCCGCTCATGGACCTGAAGCTTGGAAGATACAAGAATTTCAAAGATGGAGGGCGGTTCGCTCTCAAGATGTGGCGCTCGCCGCCGCGCCGCGCACACTCGTCTCAAGAGTCCGCAGCAGCTGCATCTCTCGCTCCAGCGCCGCGCACAGTCGCCATAAAAAACCCACAGCCGTGTCACGGATGGACGGCGGTTCCTTATGAAAATGTGGCTCTCGCCGTAGCGCCGTGCACCTACGTCTGATGAGTTTACACCATGTTCAAGGATTCGTACGACTGAGGTCCCAGAAGCGGTTTTTTTGGCACGATGTGGGATCGTCACGATGCAACAACCGCGTTGCTCCGCGGCGCTGAAATCCCCAATATTGCGTTCTGGTGCGGCTGGTGATTGCCAGGACGCAACAGTCACGTAGATTCGCAGCGTTGACGTATCAGGACTGGCGATCTGGCGTGATTTAGGATTATCAGACGGTTGACCTTCAATGGGGCACTTCCCACCATGAAAATACATTCTTATGGGAACAGATCGAGAGAAAACATAGCAGGAAGGTTTAGTGCAACATCACTGATGCGTCTTGGGCTTGCACTGGTCATCCTCCTTCTCCGCCTCCTCCCTCCATCCATCCATCACCCCTTCCCTTCCTCCTTTCTATTCCTGCTCCCTCCTTCCCTCCCCATCCTAGGGCGCCGAGTCTCCAAGAAGCGACCTGATCCTTCCTCTAGTATCTCCTCCTCTTCCTCCTTTTCCTCCGTCTCCCTCCTTCCTCATTCCTCGTTCATCTTGCTCTTACTGCTCCTCCTCCTCCTCCTCCTCCTCCTCCTCCCCCTCCTCCGCCTCCTCCTCCTCCCTCCTCAGTATTCCTCCTACTCCTCCTCCTCCTCCTCCTCCTCCTCCCCTTCCTCGTCCTCATCCTCCTCCTCCTCATCCTCCTCATCCTCCTTCTTTTAAAGCTGGGCAAACCTTAGGACAGAGCCTGCGGCGTTAATGTGGGCAGTGGAAAAACAGATCGGCCGACTCAGCACTGCAACGATCAAATTACGCCTGGCTGGCGCAGCGGCAAAAAGAGAGGCGTGAGGACATGGAACAAAGCAGCGGGCCCGCAAGCGCACAGAGTATGCGCCAGCCAGGCGGTGAAGCTCCTTTCCTTATGATCCCCCTCTCACCCATCTACCCCAAACCCTTCCCAGGCCAAGGTCCTTTACGAGGGACAGTACGGCAGTTGCTGACAAAAAACCCTCGCCGAGGGATTACGTATAGATATGTTGGCAGCTTTCCTCCTGCCGCTCCCAGCGCCACCTCTACAACCCAGTCCCAGGCCCTGACCGCGGGCAGTGCTGCGAGGGCGAATGTGAGGTGCCCTGAGTAGCTGGCGGATGTGGCTAGCTGTTGGCATTCTGGCGGCCGTTGAGTGCGGCGCCCAAGCGGCGCCAGTGAGAGAAGCTCCTCCGCCCTACCACGCCCCCGCTTCCCCCACCACCGCCACCTCGTCCTCCACATCCTGCCGGCGTCTGCGGTAGGACTGGGCCAATGTACCGATGCCCGTCCAAATGGCGTAAAAAGGCTTGAAAGGCCGATGTAACAATTTCAGAGAGCACACGATACCCTTATCGATGGAGTTTGGAAAAACAAAATGCAGATACGACCAAGTCACGATAGGTCCACTCTTTACCACCATACGGTGGGGGGCATTGAATAAGGAACCATTGGATAAGGAAGCCAGGGTCTGGAAGCCAGTGGAACTCCAATCGCGTTGTGGCAGTAGATATTACCGCCGCCCTCATCAGATAAGGAACCCTCCAGGGTCTGAAGCCCCCCGGACACATTCCTTAACCAACGCCCACACCGTATTATACCACCGCAACGGCCACCCCACCACCTCCAGCATCCCGAGCCCAAGACGACCAGCACTGCCGAGCAATGTGTGCAGTCGCCGTCGTTCCACGGCTGCTCCACTTGCGTGCACGCAGGAGGATGTAACTTCGCGTGGCATCCGAATCCAAAACGCTGCCGCCCCGAAAGAGCAACGATTGAAAAAGCCAGTCTTAATGCAAAAGCAGGTCTTGGGCCAGTCCCAAAGCCATCCCCAACATGACATCCACAGAAGCACGACCAAAACAAGCGGTGCACGCACGAGGTTGAATGCTTCGCATGGCTTCAGCTCCTCCCCCACCCTACCACCACCCACCCCACCCTACCACCGGCTCCTCCGCATCCTCGCAGTCATCACGCCAAAAATGACTGGCGTGAAAGGTCCCTCATCGGCCCTGCTGCCTGGGCGAGGGCCGCCGCGGTCAACGCGCTCGCAACGGTCGATACGCTCGGCGCGTAGCATCGGCGAGTGCGCAGCAGAGCAACGCGCGCAGATACAGCGCCCCCACCGAGCGAAGCAGAGCGGCCTGACGTGCACTCCCTGCCGGGAGTGGCCCCCTGCTGGCAGTCGAGAAACTGCCTGGACAGGCCGTGGATGGTGAAACGTGGAAACTACAATCGAAACGAAGATTCGTGGGTTCGCGTCAGCCCACCTCCCGTCAGCTGACCTCTCGACGGTGCCCCCACACAGGGCGATGCGACACCAGATCACGGTCGCAACGATGAGATCGACCTCCCCCACGCCA
Source organism: Prorocentrum cordatum (assembly GCA_963575745.1). Lineage (NCBI taxonomy): Eukaryota > Dinophyceae > Prorocentrales > Prorocentraceae > Prorocentrum > Prorocentrum cordatum. Next base: position 92,037 of record CAUYUJ010008058.1, on the reverse strand, counting down.
CACCTCCTCACCGCCACAACACCTCCCCTCTACTATGACCCGGTCATCACGACTGATGGCAGAAAGAGGCGGCGTCTCACACACACACACACACAAAACATCTGAGGTCTCTCAAAAACCATGGTCTGCCCCGGTGGCCACGTGCCTCGAGGGTTCACCGCTCACGGCAGGGAAGATAGACGCGGACCGAGGAGCGGGGCTACACTCGCCGCCGCTCGTCTCGGGCGCCCCTGCGCGGGGACGTGCGCCACAACAGCAACGTGCTCGGCCCACAACGGGCTGCAGAGGAAGCAACCGAGCGCTCGCAACGACTGCCGTCTGCTCCCCTTCCACCATCCGACCCACCTCCCTCCTCCAGTCGCCCTGCCTCGCCGAAACTGTGCCGGGCCGGTGCCTTCTGGCGGCGCCAGCCTCGCGATAGAGCCCCCCGCCATACCTGGCACCCGTCACCCAGACCCCATCCCGCCCAAACCACAGGAAGAGCGGGGCCTCACTTGCAGATGGGAGTGAGAGAGAAGATGCAACATATAAGATAATCGTGATTATGGTGGTGCAACAAACTATAAACCTGTCCCGGCGTACCAGCTGAGAAGCGCTGAGTGTAACATGTCATCATCAACGTATAGACTGCCTAGAACCATTCGATTCCCGACAGCGAAATACGGGCAAAACTGAGATTCTGCGCACCCACCCTCGTTTCGCAGTAACTTCAAAATAAATGCTATGTTTTCATCCGTTGCTTCTTGGATCATGCCGTTGGCTTGGCGGTACTAAGCACGCACAATGTCAGGAATGGCGTCGGCTGGGTAACACATGTTGCCACACGCGTCTAGCAAATAGTGGTAAGCCGGCTGCGGGGACGGCAGCACTTGGAAAACAACGTTGATATGTGGAACAGATACACGTCGTTCATTTCTGATCGTGCTCATTTCTAATTGTGCTCGTTTCTAACTGTTCCTGGCCCCCTAGTGGCCAGGAAGAGGCCCAGGATAGAATAATTAGAAATGAGAGGATCCTGGCCCCCCAAAAAGACAAAGAATTCTCGAATAATTTTAAATGAATAATGTGTACCTGTTCAGATCCATGTTCTCTCCTGGCTCTTGCGCACTGGACTGTGAACTTCAGCCAGGCCGGGGCTTTCGAGGGCGTCGTGGACCGCGCCTCGGGGCCTCCGCCTTCTCCCGCCGCTGCAGCAGTTGATGCACAAGAGCTGCTCCGTACCTGCGCAGTCAACTTTACAAGAAACGCCTGCCGCTGGGTTGCCGAGGATGTCAAATGCAGCGTCTGGGAGGCCTCCACCCTCCCTTGGAACCTCCTCCTCTGCTCGATTGGAGATGGCGTATGGAATATCATCTTCCTCCTTCTCCGCCTCCTCCTCCCTCCTTCCCTCCCTCCCCCTCCCCCTCCTCCCCCTCCTCCTCCTCGTTCTCCTCCTCCCTCCTCCACAGCCACCTCCTCCTCCCTCCTCCTCCTCCTCCTCCTCCTCCTCCTCCTCTCCTCCTCCTCCTCCTCCTCCTCCTCCTCCTCCTCCTCCTCTTCTTGCTGTTCCTTCCTGCTCCCTCCCTGTTTCCTCCTGCTTCTTCCCTCGCCACTCGACGACGCCGATGCCTGCGCCGACGACCTCCCCTGCCGCGCCTCTGCCGCGCCGGCGGAGGCCGCCAGGGCGTCCTCGGGGCTGAGGTTCGGCAGCCAGCCGTGGCCCATGCACAGCGGCTGCACCCGCAGGCGCTCCGCCTGGCGCTTCTTCGGCGGCGCGCAGCACACCAGATCGCCTAACTTCGCGCATCGCACCCCGCAGTGCGCGGCGCGCGGATGTCTTCGCGCCCTCACACCGACACGCTGGAGAAGGTCGCATATCCAACCCATCCCCTGGGGGGGGGGCCCAGGAAAAGGGGGCTGGGCGAGCGAGGGGGCGGCTTTCCGAGAGGGCAGGGGAGCCCATCAAAAGGGCCCAGGGGCTTCCAAGCGGCCCGCCCTCTTGGAGGGCCTCGGAGGCCCCCCTGTCTTCTCAGAAGGCCGCCCCCCGTTGGCGCCACT
>CAUYUJ010008058.1:65000-87500 GCA_963575745.1 Prorocentrum cordatum | reverse complement strand
CTCGTTGGGGTTGTAGACGTCGGCCCTCGAACCGTGGCTGGAGGTCGGGTTGCCAATGCGAATGAAATTGTAGGTCTTTGGTGCGACCGCCGACTTCGCGATGGCGCGGCAGATGTCGTCCTCACCGTCGCGGATGTCACCGATGCGGCCGAAGCGAACCAGCGGCGACGAGGCGACGACGACGCGCGGCTGGCAAAGGTGCAACCGCATCCGCGCGCGACGTCGTCGACGTTGTCCGGGCGCCCGCGGTCGCTCGGGCAGCCGAAGAAGCGCGGGACCCTGGCGGGGTTGATGTGCATGCGGTAGCTTGTCGTCCACGCCCCGGCTTTCAACATTGGCCAGAGCTGCGAAGGTGGAGCCCGCGCTGGGCGGCTGCGGAGAAAACTCACTTCAGCAGAGCAGAACGACGCCAATCCGCCACGTCGATAAGGAACGCGAGCCCATCCGCTTCAACGTCGGGCTCGGCGTCGCTCGGGAAGACTTCAGGAGCAGGAAGTTCGGGGGATATCCAACACCTGCGGGCCGATGCCCAACGCCCCCGGCGTCGCGCTGGCGGGCGGCAGCGGCAAAAGGGCGAGGGGCAAAGCACATCATGGCCCAGCGATGCCTCCCGTGGCTGCGCGCCCCTATGCCCGTTCACATATGTTACGAGCTGCTCGTTCGCGTCCGCGTTCTGCATCTCAGCCTCCGCCAACTGGGGCCGTCGTGAAGCCGCTGCGAGGCACGCCGCGCGCCACCTCACCCAGCCCTCCTGCTCGTCGACAACGGGGCCCACGAGGGCGGGAAGCCAGGCCGCCACCCGCGCTTCGGCCCATTCGCTCATGTGTCAGAAGGACCTCTCTGCTCGAGGAAGAGGGGCGCTGGGCGCTCCTCCGCGCAGTTGGTCGCCGCCGCCCTCGCGCGCGGCGCGGGGCCCCACGCCCGGACGGAAACCGCGCTCCGACGCGGTCGAGGGTGGCCCTGTCAAATGAGGAGGGGCCACTGGAACTCCAGGAGGCGGATCTGCCGAGGCGACTTGGCGCCATTGCCCCACCCTTGACGGCGCCTTTCTCCAGCCTCGGCGCCAGGCAGGATAGAGCGACCAGCGCAAATGGCACGGCGCCCCGGAGCAGCAGCGCGGACGCGAGCAGGTCCCCATGCATTTTTCGCGCGGGCGCCGGCGCCATCCAGCGCTTGAAAGATTTGAGCAGAGAGCCCCGGCATGCGCGGCACAGCTGGCAGGTGAGGGCAGCCTCGAATCTCCAGGCGTTAGGGACCTTCCTCTCCAAGCAGCCCGCGCGCCAACGGCCGGCCTCGATCTGGGCGACGGGGGGGTTCTTCAGCAGCGGCGCGGCGCCGTTGCGCGCGGGGCCTCCAGCCGGCATGCGTCGTCGCGGCCACGCGCCGCATCGCGGCCGAGAGGAGCGCCTCGACCTCCTGGGGAATGTCGGCGCAAGCCCAGCTCTCGAATGAGACATTGCCCATTTTGCGAAGCTCACAGGAGCAGCCCGCAACAGTTCGCGCAGCGCGCTTAAAACATCGGGGAAGGAAGCGCGACGAAGGCGGGCGCGGCTGGCCAATGCGCGATGAGAGGCAGGCGACGGCGGCAACGCGGCAGAGCTGGATGCCACGCTGCAGAGGGGCGCGGGGCCCGACGAGCACTTGAACCCGATCCCATCACTTGCCCGCTGGCGCGCGACACCGGGCCGTCAGGGACCTCCAGGGCCGTCGCGGGCGCCGAGGCATCGAGCATAGCTGGCGATTTTGTGCTCTTGCCATGGCTCGTAGATCTGTCCGAAGACGCCTTGAATCGCATTCGTGATGCCGGGCGCCTGGAAGGCCCGGGCGGGTGTGATGATGCATTTCTGGGGCTGCAGATGCAGCCCAGCAAAGAGTCGGGTAGCTTGCGTGCGCGGGAACAGCTCCTCGACGCCGCTGCACGCGGCGAGGGCGATCCAAGTCGCCAGCGCAGGCGCCGACGAGGCCGCGCCCGACGCCGTCGACCCCCCGCCTGCTTCTGCGGATAATCGAGTCGAAGATGAGCGCCAATATCGCGCCGCTGCGAGGGCAGCGCTGGGCCGCGCCAGACTCGGCGATGTGGAAAAGCCTCGCGGCGCCGTCGAGCTCGACGAAAGCGATGGGCAAACGTGGTGGCCGGCGCGCAAGAGGTCGAGCATCAGTCCGTGGATGCGACATCGGCTGAGGACCTCCCAGAGCCGGTCGCGCAGGGTCCGGGGAAGGCAGCAGCGACGTCCACGATGGCGAAGCATGGCACGGTGTCAGGCGCGCCCTCTGCGACGCTAGGCTGTCGGCAACGCGAGTTCACGACGGCGTTGGTCGGGGCATGCCTGCCTTTGACGAAACCTTGCTGCTCGGGCGCAGTCAGCGCAGCGACGCGGTGCAGCTTGCGGCGGCACGCGGCTGCGATGCCGACCAGCGGCAACTGGGGGAGCTGTGGTCCTCACCCCCCCGGGGCGCCCATCAGATCCAAGATTTGCTTTCCTGGCGCCCCCGCCCCCTCGATGATTGCGACCAGCGCGTCGGCCATCGCGCCGGGGGTCGTTTGGCACACAGTGAGCGGGACCTTTTGAACTGAGCCATCACGGGGTTTGTTGGGCGCGGCTCGCACAAAATTGACAGACATTGCCTGCTCGGCTGCGTCGCGCACGCCGCGCCAAACGAGTGCCCCCCACAGCGCAGGTGCGATTGCATGTTATCGACGCGCACGTGCCAGTGTCAGACGGCAGTTCGCTCGCGATTCCGAGTGGCGCGGGCGATCGCCTGAACTAAATTGCCATCGGTTTCGGAGAGCGCTGAACGCGCTGTGGGCGCAGGAACTTGGCGCGGTAGCTGGCGTCGAAGCGGGGGGCGATCGTTCTGCCCGTTTCTCCGCCCTCGGGCAGCGTCTCCCGTCGGCCAGGCGTCTCCGCGCAAAACGGCCAGAAATTGGGGGCGCGCAAGCCGTCAAACGGCGCGAGGCACGGGGGCGCCCCGGCCCGTTGCCACCGGACGGCGGGCAACGGCATAGGACGCGGCCCGGTCAGCGGCGCCGGGGCTTTCAGGCCCCCGCGGGGCAGGGCGCCGCCAGGGGAGAGGGCAATAATGCGGGGGCGGGCACGGGTTCCAGAGGACTCCAAAAATATCCGTGCAAGCTTGTTGCAGGCACCGCCGCGGCAGCCTCACCTAGTAGCGCCCCCCTCGAACGACACTGCCCCCGGTCTTCGCGACAAGGCCGCAGAGGCGGAACCAGTCCGGCCCCCTTGCGACACACCCGGAAGTGTTCCTCTGGGGAACGAAAAAGCATACCTAGTAGTGTTGCTGCAGCGGACGAAGAAAGCTTACCGAGTAGCGTTCCGCTAGTGGAGAAAAAACGGCCACTTTGGAAGCCCCCCAGGGGAGGCGCACGCCACTTTGGCGGGGAGAAAAAATCGACGCGCAAGGGTTGCACGGGAAATTTTGGGCGGCCGAGCGCCACCCCCTGGCTCCCCCATCCTCGCGCGCCGTCATTGCGGAGGACCAGCGCACCCTGCGGTCCCGCGAGGGCGTGTCCGGCATGCCCGTTCCTCCCCCCCCCCTCCCTGTCCTCCCGCTCCCCCTCCATATTTCTCACGCCCCGCCCCCCCCTCTCCGCGTCGCCTCTATCATCCCCACCACCTACGTCGATGTCCTCTCCTCGTAGCCCCCCCCCCCCAACCCCTGCTCTGCATTATCACTGTCGTCGTCTCCCGCGCGGTCAGGGTTGGAAGGGGAAGGTTCGCGGCGCCGCGCACGCTCGCTCCGAATCTTTGCAACGGCTTCGCGCCGACGGCCGATTGCCGGCGGCCACCCCTGCCCTTTGGTTTTCGGGGGCCCCGGCGCTCCGGTCCAAAATCATAACGCATGACGCCCAAGCGATGTCGGGGTGGCGCCCCCTCGGACGCGCAGTGGCGCAGTCCCCCTGCTGCGCGCTGCGCGGTGGGCTCGGTTTGTTTCGATCGTTGTTGCGAGGCGCGGGTCTGTAGGATATGTTTCTCAGTTTGTCGACGCGGTGCCATTTCTCGTCGCGCGTCAAGCTGTCATACGTCAAGCGATCGCATTGTTTCGCACCCGATTGCCACCGTGCCTGCACGCCGCCCTCATGGAAGCGCTTGGCCGGCTCAGCCAAAGGTGCGAGATGCATGTTGTGCCGGCGTCCTGACATCGGGGTGCCATGGACTTCGCGCTCATGTCTGTTTGGCATAGCTGTCGTAAATGCGGCGATAGCTTGAGACGGCCATCCCAGCGCCGGGTCGAGCGGAATCTCCGGCCCTGTCCAGCGAGGGGTTTCGCGCCACCTTCAGGGTTTGTTCCACGGCCGTCGCCGCTGCCCTACAGCATCACAACAGTGCGAAGTCCCAGGTGCAACTGCTTGAAATTATATAAAAGAAGTATATCATCTAGGAGGGCGCCCCCGGCCCCCCAGACCCGCGCCCCCCCAGAAATGGCTGGTCTGCGATGGGCTCGACGCCTGAGCCCACTGCCAGACGCCCGACGCATTCGGGCGCGCGGGCGCGCTCGAACTTGTCAGGCGGATCGCTGCCTTTGGGGGGGCATGGCCATCTGCGAACATTCCAAGTCGAACGGGGCGGGGCCGCCATTGTCGATGGAGCGCGCGAGTTCCGCGATCGCGCCGAAGCTGTCCGGGGAGTTGACGAGGGCGCGGCGGGGCAGGCCGTCGGGCCCAGGCGCAGAGTCGACTGTCTTCCGGGCTGCGCCTCGAAGGTCTCGCGGTCCTGGGAGAGGAAGACCCCGTGGAAGTGGGCGAGCGAGGCGAGAATGCTGTCGAGGCAGCGACGCACCGCCTCGCTGTCAACGGGCTCGGCGGCGAATGCTATGCCCCAGTGAAATTGAAGCGCGCCACGCATGGCCATCGGGTCGGCGACCGCGCTTCGCTGACCGCCAGTCGCGAAGCGGACGCCAGCAACGATGACTTGTTTGGCGAAGGGCTCCTATAGCTCGCCCTTCCATCTATCACGACGAGCACGTCGCCGCCACATGTCGACAAGCTGCCACCTGTTATCCTGGCAGGCTGCCCGTGCTCTGCCAGCGGCTGGATGTCGTCTTTAATCACTGACCGCAGCGTAGGCCGTGTCAACGACGGATGCGACGGCGTTCGGTTCGATAATGCTGATGGAGTAGCACGCGATGTGCAAGCACTTGGTGTCATCAGAGGTGCTAGAAGCAAACATGCGAGCAAGGAGACAGTATTTGTTCGGTACCGCTCTGGCGATGCCACTGCGGGTCATGGCTCTCGCTTCGTTGAGAAAGACGGAGTCGGGGCCGTTCAGTTCTAATGGGCGGACCTTGATGGTAGCGTCGCGATATTTCTGCGCCGTTCAGGCCACGGTACGCTGCATTGATATCCACATCGAAACAAGATCCATCTAGAAGGGGTCGATATCGTTGGGGAAGCGTTGACAGGAAAGCTTGCTATGTGGTGGGTCGAATTTGAGGAAACGGACGCCTCGTTCCAAAGGTGGTTTCGGAGCTTGCGAACGCAAACGTAAATGAAGTATGTCATGGTCGCTGGCGGGCTCACCTGTTTTTTTAGCGGGCGTCTATCGACGGTGAGCAGCGACTCGAAGTGCGAGAATGTTGAAGAAGTCGGCAAAGAGATGAAGCACCTGTCGGTAATGGATCCCGTCACATTGGGAGAGCAGCGGTGGGTGGACGAGCGTGAAGTAACTGCCGCGCCGATGGTGCCAACAGGTAAGGTAGTATAACAATATTAAGCGAGGCGTCGGGCGTGTTGAAGTTGCGGATGATGGGAAATGCGTGGGCATTCGGGAGGGACGTGAGCCTGAGCAGCATGCCGCGCTGCACTGAAATTCGTTTTCTCCTCTGATAGAAGCTCGCGGTTGTGCACGTTGACGATCGATGTCTCGAACACTCGGATGGCGTCCTGAACGCGAAGCTCGGCAATGCGACCTAGTACACAACAGGAAACGTTCTCGATTGGGGACAGTGCTGCTCGTGGAAGCGGGACTCGTGCTCGTCGAACGGTAGTAGAAATCCAACACCACCAGTAGTTTCCGAGTCGCCGTCAAACGCCGAGAGGCAGGACTTGTAGTGATGCCGGGTAGATTCAACAAAAAGCTGAAGGCCGGAGGTGTTGCAGTGGGCTTTGGATCGCGATGGCAGCCCTCTGGCGCATGGATGAAGTGAGAGCAGTCCTCTTGTTAGACCTGCTGGAAGCAGGCCGACCAAACAGAGCTTGCAAGGTCCAGGAGACGAAGTTGAGACCCTCTTTGGATGCTTTGGCGAACCATGGCGACCATCGACTGCTAAAGCCACTGCGCTGAAGCCATTGGTTCCGCGAAGGCGGCTGCGAGTTCTTCTCCGAGCTGTGCTCGATCATGGGGAAAAATGCCAGCAGGGGCCGCGGAGTCGCCAGCAGAGACCTCAACGATGGGCCAGCCGTTGAGCGAGAAGTATCCAGGCAGGGAGCGATGGGTTCTTGGCAAGACGAGCGGGAACTTGGCAGGAGGAGCCGTAGAAGGAGGCGGCGCTGGAAGACGGGGAGACAAAGGAAGAGCCGGCTCCTCCGACAAGGCATTCAAGGACGAGTTCTGACGGCGCTCCTGGCCCCCAGGGGTGGGTTGCGCTGACCTGATCCGGCCTCTTGGGCTGACGAGGCCAGGAATGGCTCCTCGTCCAAGCCATTTCTTGACGGACCTGGGGCCCAGCAGGGGCCCCTGGAGGCCGAATGGCCAAAACCCTTCCGTTGTGCTCGTTCATGAGGCGATGGGGGCACGAGAGGGGGACCAGCGTGGTCCCGACCGGCGCAGGGATCGTGGATGCGCCGAAGCTGGCGGGAGGGACCACTCCACGAAACTCCAGTCCACCTATCAAAAATCTCTGGGGCCGCATCGCCAAAGCCTCGGACGGAGTGCGGAGTCGTGGTGGCCGCTCAGACCTAGCAAGCAGACATCCGGCGGTATGATATTATCACTAAAGACGGCAAGAACAACAAAAAAACATCGCTGGATATCTGGGCTTTCAGGCTATCAATCGGGCCTCTGGCAGACCTTCAGCGCCATCCAGGCACGCCCAGAACGCTCTCGGCTAGCCACTGCAGCTGGAACGCATCCCGAGGCCAGAGGACACTCTGAGAACCGACGAGAACATCCGAGAACGTCCGAAAAACCCTTGTGGGGAAGGGGGGGCACCTCGCCCACGCGCTTCCCAGCGCCCAGGGTGGTGGCCAGGAGCCACCCATGCTGCTGCTGCATGGTCTCCGGGTACGCGCGAAGCTCCCTCGGGCCCGCCGTACGCTCGTTGATGGACCTCTGTAACGGGCGGAGAGGGACAGCAGACGTTGGGCTGCTCGGGGAGGGGGAGGGCACAGGGCAGAGGAGGAGGGGCAGGAGGAAGAGGGGGCGTTCCTCTTCCTTCTCCTCCTCCTCCTCCTCTTCCTCCTCCTCCTGCTCATCGTCATCATCATCATCATCACCATCATCATCATCATCATCATCATCATCATCATCATCATCAGCATCATCATCATCATCATCATCATCATCATCATCATCATCCACCTCCTCCTCCGTCTCCGCCTCCTGGACCTCCCCCTCCTCCTGATGACTCTCATGGTCCTCCTCCTCCTCCTCCTCCTCCTCTTCCTCCTCCTCCTCTTCCTCCTCCTCCTCTCGTCATCCAAGCATCACAAACAACAGCAGCAACAACAACAACAACGACAATCATTTTAAGACTGTTCGCCCTTATCTGCTCGAGTGTCGAATAACGTGAATTTCCCAAACCCTCGATACCCGCCCTTTTCGTCTTCGATCGAACCCCTTTCGGGGGGTATACCTTTCTTCCCTGCAGGCCGGGCCCCGGCAAGCGGCGGGGCGGCCGCGGACCGTCGGCCTGGCCAGCGGCAGCGCTGATCGGCGGGGCGGCCGCGGACCGTCGACCCGACCCCAAGAGGGACGGACAGGGGACCGACCACGACGACGACGACGACGACGACGACGACGACGGACGACGACGGCAACGACGGCGACGGCGACGACGACGAGCGAAAGCGAGAGCGAGAGAGAACGACAGCAGAGCCACGAAGGACACGAAGTAGGCCACGAAGGGCGACAGCGGGGACACGAAGGGAATGCGTATGGGGCCACGAAGAGCGCGAACGAGCGTGGGCCACGAAGGGCAGATAATGCGGGGCCACAGAAGGCAACGATGGGGCCACTGAGGGTAGCACCTGGGCCACGTAGGACAATGAGGGGGCCACAAACGGCGACAGCGGGGCCACGAAGGGCATGCACATGGGGCCACAACGGGCGCGAACGAGCGGGGGCCACGAAGGGCATACGTATGTTGGGCCGCGGAGGGTAAGGACGGGGCCACTGAGGGCAGCAACGGGGACACGAAGGGCAGCGAGGGGGCCACGAAGGGCGACAGCGGGGCCACGAAGGGCATGCATATGGGGCCACCACGGGCGCGAACGAGCGGGGGCCACGAAGGGCATACAGATATGGGGCCACGAAACAAAGCGAGGGGGCCACGAAGGGCTGCAACGGGGCCACGAAACAAAGCGAGGGAGCCACGAAGGGCTGCAACGGGGCCACGAAACAAAGCGAGGGGGCCACGAAGGGCTGCAACGGGGCCACGAAGGGCAGCGAGATCCCGATTCCTAGGTAATCTGTGAAGGAGTCCTAAGCGAGAGCGCGACTCCTGGGTGCCTGGGTGTCGGGAGCGCGGCGCTGAAGTAAATTGCAAGAAATTCCAACGCAAGGGCGCTATTCTTCAGCAAATTTCAAGCAAGTCTCCAGCGAGAGCGCGACTCCAGAGCGCAAGAGGAGCGATTCCTGAATAAATCGTGAGGAAGTCCCAAGCGAGAGCGCGATTCTTCAATAAACTGCGAGGAAGTCTCGGGCGGGAGCGGGGGTCCTGGCTAAATTGTGAGGAAGTCTCAGGCGAGAGCCGTTGTTGTTGTAACCCGGGGGCCAGGGGCCCAGTTTGAGGAGGAAGATTTTCCTTAACAAAAAGCAAGGTGCGAGCCCCGTGGGGGGCATTCCAATTCAAAAAAAACAATGTGCACCGGTGGTGGGGATCAACAATAATTGTTCTTCAAGAGTGAGAGTTCAACAACAACAACAACAACAAACAAACAAACAAACAAACAAACAAACAAACAAACAAACAACTACTACTACTACTACTACTACTACTACTACTACTACTACTATTACTACTACTACTACTACTACTACTACTACTACTAATGAGCACAATAATAATAATACTCCTACTACTACTCCTACTACTACTACTACCACTACTACTACTACTACTACTACTACTACTACTACTACTACTACTACTACTACTACGACTACGACTACGACTACGACTACTGCTGCTACTACTACTACTACTACTACTTACCACTTACTACCTACCACTTACTACTTACTACTTACTACTTACTACGTACTACTTACTACTTACTACTACTTCGAACACTACCCCACGACTACGCCCACTCCCACCCACACTGCTACTACACCGACTACGTACTACTTACTACTTACTACTAATACTACATACGACTACTACCCACCCCACACCACTACTACTACTAGTACTACTACTACTACTACTATAACTATAACTATAACTACTACTACTACTACTACTACTACTACTACTACTACTACTACTACTACTACTACTACTACTACTACTACTACTACTACTATTACCTATACCTACTACTACTACTACTACTACTACTACTACTACGACTACGACTACTACTACTACTACTACTACTACTACTACTACTACTACTACTACTACTATACTACTATACTACTACTACTACTACTACTACTACTACTACTACTACTACTACTACTACCACTACTACTACTACTACTACTACTACTACTACTACTACTACTACTACTACTACTACTACTACTACTACTACTACCTACTACTGCTACTACTACTATTACTACGATTACTACGACTACTACGACTACTACTACTACTACTACTACTACTACTACTACTACTACTACGACATCTGCAGCATCAACAACAACGCCGACGACGACAACGACGACGACAACGACAACACCAACCACAACACCAGCAACAACAACAGCAACCACCACAGCAACAACAACAACTACAACGACAACACCAACAACAAGCACATCTACGACTCCTACAACAACAACGCCAACAACAGCAACAACCACGATCACGGCAACGACAGCGACAACGCCAACGACAACAACAACAACAACAACAACAACAACAATAACAAGAAGAAGACTAGCAACATCATCAACAACACCAACAACACCACCACCAACAACAACGGCAACACAACAACAACGGTTACTTCTGTTCGCTCGTATCTGCCCACGTGTCATCCAACACATATGTCCCAAACAGTCGATACCCGCCTCTTCGTCTTCGATCACACCCCCATGACGGGTATACCTGTCTTACCTTCCACGTGTATTTCGTGCAGCCCCTTAGGCAGGGGAAGACAGGACGGATGAAATGAAGGGACAGGGGGAGGGAGGAGTGTGGAGCACGAGAGACAGTAGCAGGAGGGGGCTAGGGTCAAAAAGCACGTGGCAGAACCAGACGGGCAGATCGGGCGGGTAGAACCTAATGGGCGGGTCGGGGAGGCGGGCCCAGGCGGCCCGATCGAGCAGGCGGGTCGCTGAAGCGTGCGTCCCGCATGAATCGCGAGAAAGTCTCAAACGAAGTCTCCAGCGATAGCGCGATTCCCAAATCAATCGTGGAAATTCCACAGCGAGAACCCCTGACTGTCGAGGACGCGGCGTCTGAATAAATTGCGAGGAAGTCCCACGCGAGAGAGCGATTCCTGTATAAACTGTGAGGAAATCCCGCGCGAGAGCGCGATTTGGGAATACATTGTGAGGACGCATCAGGCGGAAACCGCTGTTGCTGTAAACCGGGGGCCAGGGGCACAGTTAGGTGACCCCAAAGTGACTTGTCGCGCGAGCCCTAAAAGGAGCACTTCATGCGAAAAATACAATGGTTACCGGATGGTGGGGATCAACTATGCTTTAGACATGGGAAAACAACAACAATACATAAGAACAACAACATTTCAAGACTGTTAAATCAGTCTGCTCGCGTGCCATTCAACACGTACACCCCAAAGTTTCGGTACCCGCCCTCGTCGTCTTCGATCGTACCCCCTTGGGGGTACATTTTCCTTACCTGCCACGCGCATTTGGCGCAGCCCCTAAAGCAGGGGAGAAGAGGACGGGTGGAAGGGGGAGGGGGCAGGCAGGATGGAGCACGCGAGAGAGAATAGCATGAGGGGAATATGATCATAAAACACGCTGCAGAACCAGACCGGCAAATCGTGCGGGTAGACCCTAACGGGCGGGTCGGGAAGGCGGGCCCTAGCGGCCAGGTCGAACAGGGGGGTTGTTGAAACGCGGGGCCTGCGTGAATCGCGAGGTCTCGAGCGGTAGCGCGATTCCCGAATAAATCGTAAAAAAGTCCACAGCGACAAATCCTGTCTGTCGAGGGCGCGGCGCCTGAACCAGTTGCGAGGACAACCCACGCGAGAACACGATTCGTACATAAATTGTGAAGAAAGTCCCGCGGGAGAGCGCGACTTTGGAATACATTGTGAAAAATATATCATGCGGGAGCCGCTGTTGTTGTAAATTGGCGGGGGAAAATACACTGCGTGATGACACCTCAATCCCCCTTGATAAAAGAAGGGTGCGAGACCCAGGAGACAATGGTGACCGGAAGGAAGGAAGGAAGGGGCCAACATAATTTCTTCTCTAGATTTGAGCGTGTCCTCTGGGGGCAAACTCTGTTTCTCTGGTCAGGCCCAAGCAGCCGAAAACCAAAAGTTTACGACTGTTCGCCCCGACCTGCTCGCGTGTCACTCAACACGTATATCCCAAGCCCTCGGTACCGACGCCTTCGATCGCACCCGTCGGGGGCATATCTTCCTCACCTGCCACGCGCATATAGCGCAGCCCCTAAAACAACGCAAGAAGAGGACAGATTGAAGAGGGAGGGACAGGATGGAGCACGAGGGAAATTAGCAGGAGGACGGCTACGAGGAGAAAGCGCGCGGCAAAACCAGACGGGCAGATCGTGCGGGCAGACCCTACAGACGGCGGGTCGGGAAGGAGGGCCCAGGCGGCCAGGTCGAACAGGCGGGTTGCTGAAGCGTGAGTCCTGCATGTATCGCGAGGAAATCTCCAGCGACAGCCCGATCTCCAGTAAATCGCGTGAAAACCCAAAGCGAGAACGTTGTTCCTGAGTGTCGAGGACGCGGCGTCTGAATAAATTGCAAGGAGTTCCCACGCGAGAACACGATTCCTGCGCAAATTGTGAGGAAGTCCTGCGCGGAAGCGCGATTTTGACATGAATTGCGAGGAAGTATCAGGCGGGAGCCGTTACACTCTCATTTGTGATGTTGATTGTTATATATATATATATATACATAAACATATATATATATATATATATACGTAATTACATATATACTAGAACCACGCGCGCGCGCTTCGCGCGCTTAGGTTCTATTCACGGCTGCGCCACGTCTTGCTGCTCTCGTTTTCGCTCATGTGATCATCGACGACGACGACGACGACGACAGGGGCGGCGACGAGTGACGACGAAGGCGACGACGACGAAGACGACGACGACGATCACGACGACGACGACGACCGCCACCACGACGACGACGACGTCGACGACGACGACGACGTCCACACATTGACTCGGTCCGGAGCTGTCCTCCTCCTCCTCCTCCTCGTCCTCCTCTTCTTCCATCCTCTGTCCCTCCTCTCCGCCTCCACCTCCATCTCCGCCTCTCCATCCTCCTCCTCCTTCTCCTCCTCCTCTTGCTCCTGCCCCCGCGTGGGCCGAGTCAGGGCGGCAGGATGTGGCCGCGGTCCCCGCCCGGGGTCCCGACGCACCGACGAAGACGACGCCGACGCCGACGACGATCTCGGCGGCCACACATAGAAATCTGCTCCGAATGCGTCCCTGGGCCCCTTCCAGGGTCTGTTCGGTGCCGTTTTCTTCCCCAGAACCGTTTCTGGGGATCCACAAGCCCAGGGACGGCCCATGGAGGCTGAAAGCAATCAAAAACTTCCTCGAACCCCGATCCTCGATGGATTGGTCCGCGACGGTCTTCCGACGCCGTGTGTGCCTTGCTACACGTCAACTCCCAGAAATCTGGACGCCTTCCACGGGACCGTCTTGTCATCCTGATCCACAGATCCGATACCGTGATTTTTTCAATGCGGGGTCCCTTGAGCAACCCCGAGGTCCCAACGGCTTCCATGGGCCTGGTGTTTCGCCCAAAATGTTTGACGGTCCCAGGGCCCGTTGAGGGCCTCAGGAAACCGAGAATTGTCCAGAAGCTTCGGGATCGGCCAGAGTACCTGAAGGCGTCTGGGGAGAAAGCTCTTGGGAGCCTGTTGGAGCTTCCTGGCGTCCCCTTGGGGACCGCTTGGGTGGTTTTTCGGGAGCTCTTGGAGGTTTCTTGGGGCCTCCGGGGTGTCTTTTTCTTTCCAACCACAACCAAGAAGACGCCAACCCACGCAGCAGACCAATGGCATCCTCACCGTGCCCGTGAGGTGGACCCCGAGGTCCGGCCAGAACAACCCAGCGGACAACAAATCGTGTCGGCCACGTGCGATACTGGGTGAAACGTGTTTTCCCGAGCAGCAAATGGCCAGAAAATGGTGTATGCCTGTAGTGACCCACACTCCGGCTGCCAAGATAATCTGGTAAACGACGTGCACTAACACGAAAACTTAGAGTCCGACATTCTTCTGGGGCGGGCCGCAAGCCACAAGAGCAGGCTTCAAAACGCGGATGCCGCCACACACCAAAAGCCGAGTACAAAGAAAAGTAACGAATACCCCCCCTGCACCAGTCTCCCGGCCTGCACGGTTTCCCCCGGGGCCGTAGGCGACCCGAGGAGGAGGAGGAGGAGGAGGAGGAGGAGGAGGAGGAGGAGGAGGAAGAAGAGGGGGCAACGGAGGGCAAAGGCGATGCGGGGGCTCACGAGTAGTAGGACAGGTAGGGGCACAAGTCGGACAAGTAGATCCCGAAGTAGATGTAGCCCGATTGTTGGTAGCCGTTCCCAGGGTGGGCGGAGGCCGAAAGGCGCCTGGAAACGGGCGCCGAGGCACCGGTATGTCCAGGAGCCCAGCTGCGCAACGTCCCGCACCCGGGTCTTGCACTGAATTATGGAGTCGAGGTCGGAGCTTGACCAAGAGTCTGAGGTGACTGCCGGATCTGGCTGCTACAGTTGCGTATCGGTCCGGGAGTCGGAGACCTGGTCGGTGCGGGAGTCGGTGAGCTGGCTGGCGCGGGACTCGGCGAGCCGACGGGCGCTGGAGTCGGTGACCTGGTCTGTGAGGGAGTCGGCAAGCTGGCCGGCGCGGGAGTCGGTGACATGGCCGGCGAGGGAGTCGGCGAGCTGGTCGGTGCACGAACCGGTGACCTGGTCGGTGCGGAAGTCGGTGAGCGGGAGCCGATGAGCTGGTCAATACGGGAGTCGGTGATATGGTCGACGAGGGAGACGGTGATCTGGTAGGTGCGGGAGTCGGTGACCTGGTCGGTGCACGAGTCGGTGATATGGTCGGCGAGGGAGTCGGCGAGCTGGTCGGTGCACAAGTCGGTGAACTGGTCGGTGCGGGAGTCGGTGATACGGTCGGCGAGGGAGTCGGTGAGCTGGTCGGCGCAGGGGTCGGTGACCTGGTCGGTGCGGGAGTCGGTGACCTGGCCGGCGCGGGATCGGCAAGCTGATCGGGCCTGCTCGGTGAGGGAGCCTGTGAGCAAGCCGGCGTGGAAGTCGGTGACATGGTCGACGAGGAAGTCGGCGAGCTGGTCGGTGCACGAGTCGGTGACTTGGTCGGAGCGGGAGTCGGTGAGCCGCTCGGTGCGGGAATCGGTGATATGGTCGGCGAGGGAGTCGGTGAGCTAGTCGGCAGAAGAGGTGTGAGATCGGATCTTCGGTCGGGTAGGGCCTCGGAAGCCCCGACGTCGGCCTCCGAGGCCCCCTCCCACCTCGCCGTCCACATCCTGCAGCGGGTCCTGCCCCGGAAGGGGGCGACACGCCGGCGTCCACCCGGCTGGCGTGCGGTACTGCTCTGATCTCCTCCTCCCCAGCCTCCTCCTCCCCCAGAAGTGGCGACACGCCGGCGTCCATCCGGCTAGCGTGCAAACCTGCGCGTGCACGAAGTCGCGGCGTTCGACGTCGTGGTGCTTGATGTGCTCTGATCTCCTCCTCCTCAGCCTCCGGCGTCCACCCGGCCAGCGTGCGGGAGTCGGTGATATGGTCGGCGAGGGAGACGGCGAGCTGGTCGGCGCAGGGGTCGGTGGCCTGGTCGGTGCGGGAGTCGGTGACCTGGTAGGCGAGGGAGTCGGCGAGCTGATCGGGCCTGGTCGGTGAGGGAGTCGGTGAACTGGCCGGCGCGGGAGTCGCCGCGGGAGTCGGTGACATGGTAGACGAGGGAGTCGGCGAGCTGGTCGGTGCTCGAGTCGGTGACCTGGCCCGGGCGGGAGTCGGTGAGCTGGTCGGTGCGGGAAACGGTGAAATGGTTGGCGAGGGAGTCGGCGAGCTGGTCGGTGCGGCGGCGACCTGGTCGGTGCGGGAGTCGGTAAGCTGGTCGGCGCGGGAGTCGGTGATATGGTCGGCGAGGGAGTCGCCGAGTTGGTCAGCAGAAGAGGTGTGAGATCGGATCCTCGGTCGGGGAGGACCTGGTTGCGGCCTCGGAGGCCCCGACGTCGGCCCCCGAGGCCCCCTCCCACCTCGCCGTCCACATCCTGCAGCGGGTCCTGCCCCGGAGGGGGCGACACGCCGGCGTCCACCCGGCTGGCGTGCGGTACTGCTCTGATCTCCTCCTCCCCAGCCTCCTCCTCCCCCAGAAGTGGCGACACGCCGGCGTCCATCCGGCTAGCGTGCAAAACTGCGCGTGAACGAAGTCGCGGTATTCGGCGTCGTGGTGCTTGATGTGGTGAGGGGGGGGACAGGATTTGTCCGCCCCCTGTCGCGTTCGCTGCGCCTCGTCGATGTCGGAGTCGGAACTGGGGCAGACACTGGGCTCGGAGCTGGGTCAAGAATCGGGGTGGTTGGTGTTCTGCTGCGGGTCTGTTGTGCTGGGTTGGCTGCGGAACGGCAGAGGCCCGGGTATGTTGCGTGGGTCCGTTGTTTTGGGGCTGCGGTGGGTCGGTTGCTGTGGGTCGGCGTAGGGTGGGCGTGGGTCGGCTGCTGTGTGATGGGAGGCGCCGGTTCGAGTTTGTTGCGTGGGTCGGTTGCTGTGGGACTGGTGCGGGTCGGTTGCTGGTACTGGAGGTGCCAGTGGTATCACGGCACCGGGGGTAGTGGATGGGAGGCGCTCGGAACCCAACGTCGGGCCAGAACGCGGGTGGAGGGGCCGTGGCCCCGAACGCCTTCACGAACCCATTGCGTCATTGCGTCATAAAGCGCGTCTGTCGGTAAGGGCGGCTGGGCATATCGCTGGAAATTGGTGCACCTGTAGGTCGCATAAACCAAGCTGGCGCTTGATGTAGGCGCTGGCGTTGGTGCAAGCGTCGTAGGTCCAAGCGCTGATGCTGGCGAGGGTGCTGATGAAGGAGCTGGCGGGCGTGCCGGGGTCGGGCTGGGGCCGGCGTCAGCGTCTGCGCAGGCGTAGGCGCGGGAAGTGGTGGCGGCTGGAGGTTGGTAGGTGGAGGTGGGGGTGGGAAGACAAAGGGAACTAGGCGTAGGGAGGGGTAGTGGGGTAAGTCGGGCTCCCTTGTCTTGGTCAGCCTTGTCCTCGCGGCCCTGCTGGGTTAATGAATCCTCTGGTGCGTTGTCGTCAGATGGTCGGCTTTGGTGCTGGAGTCGGAGATGACGTCGGCGCTGCTAAAGGCGCTGGCGCTGGTGCAGGCGTCGTAGGTCCAAGCGCTGATGCTGGCGAGGGTGCTGATGAAGGAGCTGGCGAGTGTGCGGGGGTCGGGCTGGGGCCGGCGTCGGCGTCTGCGCTGGCGTAGGCGGTGGAGGTGGTGGCGGCTGGAGGTGGGTAGGTGGAGGTGGGGGTTGGAAGACTTAGGGAAGTGGGCGTAGGGAGGGGCAGTGGGGTCAGTCGGGCGCCCTTGTCTTGGTCAATCTTGTCTTGGTCAACCTTGTCATTGCGGCCATGCTGGATTAAGGAATCCTCTGGTGCGTTGTCGTCAGATGGCCGGCGCTGGTGCTGGAGTCGGAGATGACGTCGGCGCTGATGTAGGTGCTGGCGTGGGTGCAAGCGCCGTAGGTCCAAGCGCTGCTGCTGGCGAGGGTGCTGATGAAGCAGCTGACGGGCGTGCCGGGGTCGGGCTGGGGCCGGCGTCGGCGTCTGCGCTGGCGTAGGCGCTGGAGTTGGTGGCGGCTGGAGGTTGGTAGGTGGAGGTGGGGTGGGAAGATAGAGTGAAGTGGGCGTAGGGAGGGGCAGTGGGGTCAGTCGGGCGCCCTTGTCTTGGTCAACCTCATCCTCGCGGCCCTGCTGGATTAAGGAATCCGCTGGTGCGTTGTCGTCAGATGACCGGCGTTGGTGCTGGAGTCTGTGATGATGTCGGCGCTGATGTAGGCGCTGGCGTTGGTGCAGGCGCCGTAGGTCCAAGCGCTGATGGTGGCGAGGGTGCTGGTGTAGGAGCTGGCGAGTGTGCCGGGGTCGGGCTGGGGCCGGCGTCGGCGTCATGTGTGTCAGAAACAAGGATGCCGCCACACAGTGTACCAATAGATGTGCACATTTTCGCCACTGCTTAGGAGAACAAGAAGCCCAGGGGGGACACTTTGGTGGAGGCGCCAGCGTTGGCGGTGGTGTTGGTGCTGGCGTTCGGGGCGGGCAATGCGTCGTGACAGAGGACCAGTCGGAATGTCGAGTTGGTGGAATTGGTGGAGGCTGGCGGTCGAGGTGTTGAGGTTGTGGTGGCTGGAGGTCGGTAGGTGGAGGTGGCACTGCGAACCCCGAGGGAACTGGTTAGTGGGAGTGGAGATGGAATCACGGCACCCGGGGAAGCGGATGGGAGCCGTGCGCAATCCATCGCTGGGCAAGGACGCGGGTGGAGTGGCCGTGGCCTCGGACACCTTCACGTACCCATTGTGTCATGGCGTCGTAAAGTGCTGCCGTCGGCAGGGGGGTCTGGGCGTGTCGCTGGTAATTGGCGCACCTGTACGTCGCATACACCAGGAGGGCGATGGTCGTGAGGAGGAGGCTGGAAATGTCGGGTTGGAAGGAAGGCTGGAAATGTCGGGTTGGGTACTCCTCGGTGTTTTGGTGGGGGGGCCCTCTGGGGCTGTCTTGGGGGCCTCCTGGATAATCGAGGGCTCCTCTGGAGCTGTCTTGGAGGCCTCCCTTCCCTGGGACCGGTTTTTCTACTCGTTTTTTGATGTTCCCAGGGCTGGTTGAGGGCCATCGGCAACCGGTGGCCGAAAACGGCCGCAAACCTCCCGTCGTGATCTTTTGACGACGCGAGGGGATCTGGGGGAGGGGAGAGAGGAGGGAGGGATGCCCGGTCATCCGACGCCGTGTGTGCTTCGTTACACGTCGGCTCCCAGAGATCTGGACGCCTTCCACGGGATCGGCTTGTCATCCTGATCCAGATATCCGATATCGTGATTTCTTCAATGCGGGGTCCCTGGAGTGGCCCCGAGATCCCGACAACTTCCATAGGCCCGGTGTTTCGTCCGAAATGTTTGACGGTCCCTTGAGGGCCTCAGGAAGCCGAGAATTGTCTGGAAGCTTCGGGATCGGCCAGAGTACTTGAGGGCGTCTGGGGAGAAAGCTCTTGGGAGACTTTGGGGGCTTCCTGGCGGCCCCTTGGGGGCCACTTGGGTGGTTTTTCGGGAGCTCTTGGAGGTTTCTTGTGGGGCCTCCGGGGTGTCTTTTGGGGAGGAAGGCTGGAAATGTCGGGTTGGGTACTCCTCGGTGTTCTGTCGGGGAGCTGTCTGGGGGGGCCCTCTAGGGCCGTCTTGGGGGCCTGCTGGATAATCGAAGGCTCCTCTGGAGCTGTCTTGGAGGCCTCTTGGAACTCTCATTGGCCTTTTTGGGGCGATGTTGTAGGCTCCTGGGGCCGTCTTCGACGACGTCGCAGCCGAAGATGTTTCCGACGGGAATGGGGCAATTTTTGATTCTGGAGGCGCTCTTGAGAATCCTCTTGGGGGACTCTTGGGCCGTCGTGGGAGCTCCCGGAGGCCGTCTTGGAGCCATCTTCGGCGTCTTGGAACGACAATTCGGGGATTCTGGGCCCTCTTAGACGTGTGGAGACCTCCTGGGACCCTCGGGTGGCGTTTCGGGGCTGTCTGGGGCTGTCTCGGAGAGGCCCCAGAGACCCGGGTCCCCCCATGCCCCATCGGGGTGGCTGCCCCAGGCGCCCCAGCCTCGTGCACGGGGATATACGTGTGTGTATATATACATATTATATATATATATATATGTAAATATAGACATACATACATACATGGATACATACATACATACATGCATGCATACATACAAACATACATACATACATACATACATATACATATACATACATACATACATACATACATGCATGCATGCATGCATGCATGCATGCATGCATGCATGTTTACATACATACATACATACATACATACATACATACATACATACATACATACATACACACATACACACACATACATACATACATACATACATACATACATACATACATACATACATACATACATACATACATACATACATACATACATACATACATACATACATACATACATACATACATACATACATACATACATACATACATACATACATACATACATACATACATACATACATACATTACATACATACATACATACATACATACATACATACATACATACATACATACATACATACATACATACATACATACATACATACATACATTACATACATACATTACATACATACATACATACATACATACATACATACATACATACACACACATACATACATACATACATACATACATACATGCATGCATACATACATACATACATACATACATACATACATACATCGATGCATCTATACATATATATATATATATATATATATATATATATGTATGTATATATATTGCACTTTTCCCACGGAAATGCCCCTCCCCAGGCTCGCAACCTGCTTTCTATCAAAGAATATCTTCCTGCTCAAACCGGGCCCCTGGCCCCCGAACTACCAAAACGGCTCCCGCCTGATACTCCCTCACAATAGATTCCCAAATCGCGCTTTCGCGCGGGACTTGTTTTACGATGGTTGCAAGAATCGCGCTCTCGTGTGGGACTTCCTCGCATTTTTTTCACACGCCGCGCCCTCGACACTCAGGAAGAATGCTCTCGCTTTGGGCTTTCTCACGATTTACTTGGAGATTGGACTGTCGCTCGAGACTTCTTCGAGATTCATGCAGTAGTCACGCTTCAGCAACCCGCCTGCTCCACCTGGCCGCCTGCGCCCGCCTTCCCGGCCCGCCCGCCAGGATCTGCCTGCCAGATCTGCCCGTTTGGTTCTGCCTCGTATTTTCTGCTCCTAGAACCCCTCCTGCAAATTTCTCTCGTGCTCCGTCCTTCTCCCTCCCTCTTCCATCCGTCCTCTCCTCCCCTGTTTCAAGGGCTGCACGACATGCACGTGGCAGGTAAGGAAGAGAAACCCCGAAAAGAGGTACGATCGAAGACAGAGAGGGCGGGTACCGACGGTTCGGGATAGACGCATTGAATAGCACGCGAGCAGGTAGGAGCGAACCAGTTCGGGGCCCAACAGCGCAGCTTGAGCACGAAGATTTTGAACCGCATAGAGAACAAGGTGCGAACCAAGAGAGGGGGGCGCTTCAAAAATAAATAAAAGTTACGACTGTGTGCGGATCAACAAAATAATCTTCAATAACGAGCATTCAACAGCAGCAACAACAAAAAAAATCATGTTAAGACTGTTCGCTCTGATCTGCTCGCGTGACATTCAACACGTATACCCCAAACCCTCAATACCCGCCCTCTTCGTCTTCGATCATACCCCCATTAGGGGTGTATCCTTCTTACCTGCAAGGTGCATGTCGTACAGCCCCCAGGCAGGTGAAGAGAGGACGGATGGAAGGAAAGGACAAAGGGCAGAGGGGTTGCTGAAGCGCGCGTCCTGCATGAATCGCGAGGAAGTCTCGAGCGACAGCGCGATTTCCACATGAACCGTGAGGAAGTCCACAGCCAGAGCGTGATTCGCGGCGTCTGAATAAATTGCGAGGAAGTCTCGCGCGAGAGAGCGATGTCTGTCTGAATTGTGTGAGGCCGTCCCGCGCGAGAGCGCGATTTGGGAATCAATTGTGAGGAAGTATCAAGCGGGAGCCGCTGTTGTTGTAAGCTGAGGGGCAACAACCAAGTTTGGTGGCACCTCGCTTTTCCTTGTACAAAACAAGGCGCGAGCCCTGGGAAAAACACGTCAAATGGAAGATGATACGGTTACCGGGCAGGGAGGATCAACAATAATTATTCTTGAGACATGAAACTCCACCAAAACATCGATAACAACAACAGCAAAAACAACAACAACAACAACAACAACAACAACAACAACAACAACAACAACAACAACATGAACACCGACAATAATAACACCAGCAAAAACAACAACAAACAAGCAACAACAACATAAACAACAACAACAACAACAACATAAACAACAACAACAACTCAGCATCTTGATCCTCGTCGTCCTCCCCCTCCTGGCTATCATCACCATCATCACCACCCATCACCACACATCACCACCCATCATCATCATCATCATCATCATCATCATCATCATCGTCATCATCATCATCAGCATCACCATCATCATCAGCATCAACATCATCATCATCATCATCATCATCATCATCATCATCATCATCAGCAGCAGCAGCATCATCATCATCATCCCCCCCTAGCGCAAGGGCGTGCGCCGTAGACCTGCGGAACTCCTCGAAACCTCTCTCGCCATCCTTGGGCGGCACGGGGGATGTGGGGGGGGCGGCATCCCCCCCCTCCCCTGAGGATCAACGATAAGGGGGAACCAGCTCAGGGGGGGGGGGGGGGGACATCGACCGCAAATCGGCGACACGTCGGCGCTGGGCCCCCCGACAGCGAATCCGCACGCCCCTGGGCGGAGTGGGCTATCAGTCTTGACTCCAGACTGATACTGGCAAGCGACGCCGAGGCCCCGGCAAATCCAACAGGCGCGATCGGCCCCCTCGAATGGCGGGCGAACCAATACGTAAGACGATGTCGCAAAAGTGAGTTTGGAATTTGGGGATCCGCGCAAGAAGCTAATCCACTCGCCCAGAGTGTAGCTCTCTGTGCCTGTCCGATACCGGCGAGGAGCAGGCGTTCGGAGGTGGCTGCGCTCCCCCCTCTGAGCCGGCTCCCCCCCCCCTCGACGCGGCCCCCGACCCCCAGCCGCGCGGCCGTTCCCGACGGCGGCCGCCCGT
>CAUYUJ010008058.1:45000-60000 GCA_963575745.1 Prorocentrum cordatum | reverse complement strand
TGATGGCAGACCGTGCGGTGATCTTGGAGTCCCCGAAAACCTCACCGCACGGTCCGCCTCTGCACGGCCTGGGGCCGCCGAGGCCCCGGCCGCCCGACACGTGCTCGAAGAACGACCCGGGTCCGCGACCGTGCGGCGGACCCAAATCCCCACCGACTCACCACGCAGTGTGGTCACCGCACCTTTGGGAAGGCCCCCGACATCTGGCCCCTGCTGGCGATCAATCGGCGATTGCGGGTCGATGCGTACACGTCGTTCATATCTAATCGTGCTCATTTCTAAGTGTGCTCGTTTCTGATCGTTCCTGGCCCCCCAGTGGCCAGGAAGAGGCCCAGGACAGAACGATGAGGACTGAAGGGGATCCTGGCCCCCAAAAAATCAAAGAACTCTCGCAGAATTAGACATGAACAACGCGCACCACTCGAGCCAGACAGCGGCGCGGCACGGCGCAGGCCCGAAGGGGCCCCGAGCAGGCTCGGAGGAGCACGGCGCTCGGCCTGTCAAGGCGCGCCCGCGCGAGGCGCGAGGAGGCGCAGGAGCAGCAGCAGCAGCAGCAGCAGCAGCAGCAGCAGGGGAGAAGCAGCAGGCCACCCCCACCCCAGCACGAGGTCCCACATTTCGGCTTTGGGGCTGTGCTGGTTTCGCTCTGTTTCGTCGGTGTTCCGGAACGCTCCCCCACCAGAAATGGAGGGCAAAATGGGGCAGCCGGGGCGAGGCCTTCGGGGCTGGATGCGGCCTTTTGGTTCGGCATGCGAATTCATCCCGTGTCCCCCTCCATCCCGGCATAGAAAGGGAAAAGGGATGCATTAGAGGGAAGAGGTCCTGGAAAATATTCGCCGCCTTGAACCCGTGGGACCCTCCACGGGCCCCAGCAGGCTGTCACAAAACGACCCAGGACGAAAGGCTGGTCCTGGGGGGGAAAGCTCTGAGGTCTTGGACCCGTTTCCCTCAGGACCTCTTTGACTCATGGCCAATGGAGCGGGATAGGGCGCAGCGGCAGCAGCAGCAGCAGCATCAGTAGGACAAGAAACTGGAGAAGAGCTGCCACGCGGCGCCCCCAGCCCCAAGACCTCGGGCGTCATCTCTCTCTCTCTCTCTCTCGCGGTGAGTGCCCTGCAACCTTCGACCTCTCGCTGAAGGGCCGTTCTGTGATGCCCCCCGAGGTTCGAGGACGGCTCCCTGGGGATAAGAATCGAACAAACAGCATGAAACGAAACAAAAGAAAGCTTGGTCCCTCCTTTCACGGCGAGCGGCCGAGTCCTGGGCCCCTTGCTTTCCTCCCCGCGGTGCGCCCTCTGCTCCTCGAGGTCGGCCGGGCACCTTGATCGCGGAGCGTATCTGGAAGTTGCCCGGCTTCACCTTGGCGTTGATGGACTCCTCCGCTTCTGACACACGGAGGAGGAGAAGGTAGCAACGGTGCTCGGCCTGGCGCGGCGAGGTCCTCCTCCCGCGAGCGCAGCACGCGCTGCGGAGCTGAGCCGTGCCAGCTGCCTGCGACGGGTGGCAGGGCGCCTCGAGGGGAGGAGGAGGTGGAGGAAGAGAAGGGGGAGGAGGAGGGGCAGGAGGAGGAAGAGGAGGAGGACTGGACTGGACTGGACGGGACGGGACTGGACTGGACTGGACTGGACTGGAGCCATCGCGACGCGAAGAAAATGTCACCCTGCCAGCCCACCGAGACTTCTCGGCATGGGCGGGGCTGACTCTTGGGCCTCTTACCCTCGAGGATACGTTTGCTAGATTCGGTTCTGGCGGGTGCGGGGGAGGCCTGCCACTCCTGGCCCAGAGATCTGAGCTGAGCCGACCCATCGAAACCACGCTCCGAACAGAACCAGAGCCGCAACGCGTTATGATACAGCACGGTGTGACTAGGATGTGTGAGACCACCCCCGATATGTATAGTATGACCCCTCGGCAACCTCGAAACGTCCGAACTGTGCTGAGAGACCAAGGCTACACACTGGGAATTGCGAAATGCGGCGGCGGCATATTTAACCGCCCCCCCTTGCATCTGTTACAACTCCTACCATCGTCCGACAACTGGTGCTGGGACGCAAGAGCAGAAAGAGCTGATGGGGAGGGGGGGGGGCAGGCGGACCTCTATGAGCGGCGGAGATCTACGATCAGCAACCGTGGAATCGAGATGCGCACGAAGGAGCCTCTTACGGACAAGACAGGCTTTGTGCTCGAGCTGGGAAGTCTGGAGACGACAGTTTTCTGGCAACCTGCTCTCGTCGGCTGCGGTGCCAGCCAGCTCGTCGGCCGCCGCGTTCCCTTGGACCGTTCGATTTCGCCTGGGCGTTGATGGCCTCCTGCGCCAAGCGGTGCACCGCCGTGGGATGCAGTTTCCGACCGCTCATTTGGGGGGGGGGGGGGCGTCCCCTACAGAACCCTCGGGCACATTGTTGGCTTCCGAATCGAAAAGAGCGTCGGACTGAAGCAAGCAGACTTGTCGTCGTTTACGAGGGGGTGGCGCGAGAGGGGAGCGACCTTCTAAGAAGGCAGGACACTTCTGAGAAGGCAGGGGCAGTTTAGAAACAGAGGCCTCCAGGCCCTTCCAAGAAAGCCCATGCCTCCTAACAAGCCCCCCGTCTTCTCAGGATGTCACCCCCCTCGCGCCGCCCACTGGTACGTGCCACCGAGGACAGCTCTGAGATAGCGTTTTGATGCCCAGCACAGTTCGAATACCGATCACTGTGGAGTTGCGTCTGGCTTCTGAGTCAAACACTTCATCCTCAAAACCGCCTCGGGAACGGTCGTGGAGCGCTTTCTGACCAGAATCCCGAGGCGGGTCCAGCCGTAGTTGCCAGGGCCTCCTGGGAGGCCCCGGCAAAGTTCCCTGGCGACCATATGCAGTTGTCAGTACCGCAGTTGTGAGTACCGCCTGAGGTGGAACTCCCGATGGGGAAACGCCCGCATGCGAGCTGTGTCGCTGGAGCCTTCGCTGGAGCTCCCTGTGGGGCCATGAAACGTGTGGTGAGGTGTACCGAAACGGGGGTGTCGCCCACATGCGGGCTGCGCCCCTGGGACCGTAGGCGAAGCTCCCTGAGGGACCACGGAACGCAGGAGCGGTGTGCCGAAACGGGGGTGTCGCCCACATGCGGGCTGCGCCACTTGTGCCTTAGGCGGAGCTCCATGTGGGGCCACGAAACGTGTGAACGGTGTGACGAAGCAGGGGTGTCACCCACATGCGGGCGGCGCCACTGGGACCTTATGCAGAGCCCCCATACGGGGCCACGAAACGTGTGGAGAGGTGTGCCGAATCGGCGGTGACGCTCACATACGGGTTGCGCCACTGGGACCTTAGGCGGAGCTCCCTGTGGGGCCACGGTGGAGAGGTGTGCCGAAACGGGGGTGTCCCCCACACGCGGGCTGCGCCACTGGGACCGTAGGTGGAGCTCCCTGGGGGGACCACGAAACGTGTGAGCGGTGTGCCAAAACGGGGTGTCGCCCACATGCGGGCTGTGCCACTGTGGCCTTAGCTGGAGCTCCCTGTGGGGCCACGAAACGTGTAGTGATGTGTGCCGAAACGGGGGTGGCGCCCACATGCGGGCTGCGCTACTGGGACCTTAGGCGGAGATCCCTGGGGGGGGGCCCGAAACATGTGAGCGGTGTGCCGAAAGGGAGGTGTCGCCCACATGCGGGCTGCGCCGCTGGGACCCTGGGTGGAGCTCCCTATGAGGCCACGAAGCGTGTGAGAGGTGTGCCGAAAGGAGGGTGAATGACTATAAGGTTAAGAAGAATGAGCATCATCATAATAATAATGCTAGTTATCTAGTAGTAGTAGTAGTAGTAGTAGTAGTAGTAGTAGTAGTAGTAGTAGTAGTAGTAGTAGTAGTAGTAGTAGTAGTAGTAGTAGTAGTAGTAGTAGTTAGTAGTAGTAGTAGTAGTAGTAGTAGTAGTAGTAGTAGTAGTTAGTAGTAGTAGTAGTAGTAGCAGCAGCAGCAGCAGCAGCAGTAGTCGTCGTCGTCGTCGTCGTCGTCGTCGTCGTCGTCGTCGTCGTCGTCGTCGTCGTCGTCGTCGTCGTCGTCGTCGTCGTCGTCGTCGTCGTCGT
Source organism: Prorocentrum cordatum (assembly GCA_963575745.1). Classification (NCBI taxonomy): domain Eukaryota; class Dinophyceae; order Prorocentrales; family Prorocentraceae; genus Prorocentrum; species Prorocentrum cordatum. The sequence goes on along the minus strand of CAUYUJ010008058.1, from coordinate 55,949 downwards.
CGTCGTCGTCGTCGTCGTCGTCGTCGTCGTCGTCGTCGTCGTCGTCGTCGTCGTCGTCGTCGTCGTCGTCGTCGTCGTCGTCGTCGTCGTCGTCGTCGTCGTCGTCGTAGTAGTAGTAGTAGTAGTAGTAGTAGTAGTAGTAGCAGTAGCAGTGGCAGTAGTAGTAGTAGTAGTAGTAGTAGTAGCAATACTACTAATACGAAGTATTATTATTATGATATTCATAATAAGAATGCTAACAACAATAACAATACTACTACTAATAATCATAATAATGATGATGATGCTGCTGATGATGGTGGTGATGAAGATGGTGATGATGCTGGTGCTGATGCTGGTGCTGATGCTGATGCTGATGACGACGGTGATGATGATCATGGATGGTGATGATGATGATGACGATGGTGGTGGTGATGATGATGATAGTGTGGGCAACTCTGGAGGCCAGGGGCTATCTTTTTGTGCAAAGGACTCGGCAACAGGCGAGGACAGCGGACGCATGCTGTCGCGATGCACCTGGTACAACATTCTAGAGCGGGAAATAGGGCGGGCGGGAGAAGCTTGAGAATGGAAGCGCGGCCCGAAAGAGAGCCACAAAAAGCCGCGGGCAGCAATATGTGGGCAACTCTGGAGGCCAGGGGCTATCTTTTTGTGCAAAGGACTCGGCAACAGGCGAGGACAGCGGACGCATGCTGTCGCGATGCACCAGGTACCTAGGCTAGCCCATCCCACTGGCTTGAAAGCCGCATTAACTGAATTCACACAGCTCTGATCTGCCGAGCAATGTAGCGAAGCGAATCAACACTGAGAGCCATCCTGTCGCAGGCGCATCTTAGAACATTAGCGGGGAGCCGCAGCGCTTTGCTGCGTACCTGCCGATCTAAAGATGGGATGCCGAGCTCGCCAAGATGCCGTTTCCCAGATCGGCAGCAACGCGAGTCGGCCGGCGAACAGATAGCAGAAAGAGAACTCATGTCTTGTACATGCCAGCTCACTAATCGAAATCTTCTCTTTATACGGCCAGCGAACATACATGCATCGAAGACGGCAGCAGACGAACATTGGCTAACTATAGCTTTGCAAGAAGGGACATCCCAGATGAAAGACGCATCTGGATGACACAGCGCGGCTGGAACCTTATTGTCGCTACACACTGACAGAAGGCGCACAAAATGACTGAGAAACAGATTCGCAATGGCAACTGATCGAAGCTGGGCACTGGACAGACTCGGCAGGCCGTTGGCTCGAGCTTTGCTACGGACAGCGGGCTTCTGAGGGAGCCACGTAGTCGTGTCGGGCTCCACCCACACGCACGAGATACAGCCTGCACGAATCCATCCGAGCACGCGCTTCATCACTAAAGGATCTGTGATGTCATCAGTAACATGGCGTCTCACTTTCAAGTGCAGCACGCCAAAGCCGAGGCGCTGCAGAGCGCGAGCCGCGCCGCCGTCGCCGCCAATTACTAGGGCGGGCGAGTACCTGGACCGCGTCGCAGCACGCCTGGCTGCACGCCAAATCCTCGTCAGGCGAAGGCCCACCGCGCTGCCACTCGCGGGGGCGGAGGCCTGACCGCTGGCGGTGTCAGCGTCACGGCAAGCGGCACTTGCAGCGGGAAGACGCCTGAGGAGGTGGTCAGCAGAATGAGATCGTTCATCTGCGAGTCGACCGCGTGCCCGAAGTCGATCAGGTTCTGGCCTAGGGAGGCGATCCGCTGCTGCATACGAGCCCTCTTGGCATAGCGGAGGAGGCTCTGGTCCGTCCTCCATCGGCCGCGGTCCTTGACCTCCTTCCTGGTGCGTCGGAGAGACAGGAGGTCGTCGGACGCACCCCCATGCCGAAGGGAGTAGAGCGTCAACTCGGCTTCCAACCCGAGCGCCGCGGCAGCACGACGGAACATGCTCCGCACCTCGTCGGGGGCGAAGGTCCAGAGGCCGTCGCTCGTCTTCTTGCCCAGCACCAGCGCGTCGAGAAGGGGCCAGAGCGTCGGGTTGTCGACGATCACGCTCTCGTCCATCTCCCCTGTCTTCCCAGGACGATCGAGGCAGGCGTCGTTGACGATCAGGGCCCAATGTCCGTACCCGCGGGCGGCATCGGGTCTTGGTCGAATAACGCTGCCCGCTGTTAGCCGATAGGCCTCGCTGGGCCTCAGGTAGGTGTCGAACATCAGCCTGACGAACACTGCCATGCCGAAGAGCTTCCACGAGATGAGGACGCCCACGATGGAGGCCATCGCCGCCCGTGGAAGGGGTAGTCGCATCTGCGGGGGCACGAGCTTCCGCCAGCCTGTCAAGGCGCGAGCTGCACGCGGGCACGGCGTCCTGCCCACCAGGATCGAAGGCAGGTAGTGCTTCAAGGAGGCGAGCAGGACTCGGCCCGTAGCACTGTCGAAGCCGTCCAGAAAGAGGTTCACGAAGTAGGTAACTAGGATGACATCGACCTCCGCCGCCGTGGTGAAGGTCTGGGACGTCCAGCGGCACCACACCTCGAACTTCTTGGCGGCGCCCCAGTAGTTGGCCATGGTTGTGTCCGACACGGCAGCTGACTCGAGGACCGAGAGCGCACCCCGCCCGAGCCGTTGTGGTCCTGGATGCGTCTTGGTCCTCTGCTCCGTCACGGTCGTGGCTCGCTGGCGCCGAAACTCGGGGTGCAGCCGCTTGGTGCTCCTCGAAGGTCGGCCCGACAAAGAAACCTGTCCTCGACGGCGAGTCTGCGGCATTGCTCTCGCTAGGGATCCATCGCACAGCGTGGCGAATGCCGAAGCTGCGGACAGAGCACAGAGGCGTCGTAGTGGATCGCGAAGCCCTCGGGCACCAGAACGTCCCTTGCCAGCAGCAAGGGCTAGAGCCAAATTGTCGACGGTGAACAGGATGCGATGATGTCGAAGCCGTCCAGACCGAGACGAGTGTCGCATCGCAAATCCGAGAGCCTCCGCCTCGTATCGCATGATGTCCAAACCGAACCTCGAATGCCGTGCGCTATATATCGTAGACCAGCCGTCGGAAGCCGTGATCGAGTCGGGAACCTCGTCGAAGCCGTCCAGCGAAATCTCGTCGAGCCCTCGAGGTGATGATGGTGCGGTGGGCGAGGGCTTGCTTTGGGCCTCGGGAGGCCTCGGGCACTGCTCGCAGTCTTTGAGGCCTCTTTTGCTCACGGCAGCTTCCAACACGACGTTCGGGTCGACTCCCAGAGCGTGGGCGCGGGCGTGCACGGCATCGGAGAAACGGTAGCGCCATTTCTCAGACAGTCGACCTGTGGCAGCAACGACCTCTTGTTCCACGAACTTGCGACACACGCCAATGCCGTATGGAGAGGCGTCGCTGCAAAAGGTGGTGGCTGCCCACTCTGCCCTGACATCAGCCCACCACAACGGGATGAGGGAAGCCGCGGCACGGAGCTCAGAGACGACTGACGGCCACAGCGGCAAAGCCCGACGCGAGTCCTGACCCATGAAGCGGTAGACTGCGTGGAAGATGGAGAGCATGGGCCTGTTGGTGATCATCCCCCAGGTGCAGCGCCCGACCACGGCGGACAACGCAAGCGGAGATGCGAAGCCACGTCTGAGTAGCCCAAGTAGGGCCTGGCGCAACCGAGACAACCGGTCCACCTTGCACCTGATGACGCCGACGTCACCCAGGATGTCGAGGCCAGTGAAGGTGACGCGCTGCGCCGCGGGGGCGAACTCTTCTACAGGTAAGCCCCTCGCAACCAGCACGTCTCGAATGGCCTGGCACGAAGCGGCGGCAACTTCAGGACTGAGTGAGACGGTGGCGAAGTTATCCACGTAGCCAGCTGCGATGATGTCGCCATGGTCTCGCAGAGGACGAGGTGCTGAGCCGTCTACCAGCATCGCATCATCGTCGATCCCCGAGTCGCGCATGGCTGTGGTTAAGGCTGACTGGCAAAAGTGGAGAGCCCACGACCACCCCATCGGCATCACAGACACAAACGGTTGTAAGAAGGCCTTCGTGGGGAGCTTCAGTCCATTGATCGCCTTGAAACCCAAGTACCGATTCGGGACCACTGGCAGAGAGAAATATCTGTGCAGCTGGGGCGGCAACTTCATGTGATAGAATGCGCACTGGATGTCACCCTGCGCCACGTAGAAGTCATCCGAAGCCTCGAGCGCACTCCATGCCGACGGAGTCGGCAATCTCGTAGAAGGGGGGGCAGAGAAGGACATGTTGGCAACCCGCGTGTCGAAGACGAGCCGAAGGTTGACCCCATTGGATTTCTCGACGAAGAAGAAGCCTGTGGAGTAGGGCGCCTGACGTTCGGCGACCTCCCACTCTAGCATGCCAGCCTGATCCAAGCGCAGCAAAAAATCAGCATACTCCCGAGGGCGAAACCGAAGGCGAGGATCCACGGATGGCGAACCGATGCCCGAGTCCTTCCTGAGAGTAGCTGTCTCCGCGGGATCACGTAGCATTTGTTGCCTCCACCCTGGCAACGTTGAACGATCGGCGTCGGACACGAGATCGGCCGTGGGAACGGGGGCCACGTGCTTCGGCCAGGAGACGAGCTCCTTGTCGTAGGGTCTCACCCGAGACTCACCAGAGTATCCAGGCGCCGACGCGAGCAACTCTGCCAGGGCTGCCTCGCATCTGATCGGAGATTCGGAATATCCAGGAGGTAGTTCAAAATCGCGCAACTGTTGAGCAAGATACTCTTCAGCGTCGCTACGAGCGCGCGGAGGAAGACCTGGAGGCGGAGTAACCATATCATCAGGGTCGCAATGGTACATGTCGTTGAGGGTGGACACGGCATCGTTGCACCACTCTCTCCAGGCAGCACCCTTGGCGGCCCGCCCGCGGGCTGAACCACCCATCGACGCGATACCTGATCGTCGCTCCACAGGGATAGGACGGAGAGGAAAAACGTCACGCTGCCGAACTTGATGAGCAGCGCTGGGGCAATGCGCCTGGCTGGCGCAACTGAGGCGCGCCCCACAGCCAGGCCTGGACTTCTCAGATAGCATGGCGCCCGCAAGGCACGCTCCTCACGCGCCTTGCGTCGTTCTTTGCTGATGGCGGCCTCCGCCTTCATCTGATCTGCGATGTATTCGAGCAGCTTCGGAGAGATGCACAAGTTGGCCTTGGAGACCCCCGCGCACAAGAAGTAGCTCGTCTCGGCCATGCTGACGGCGGTGGCCGTCGCGGCGCTCCTGGCTCCAGACTTGGCCTTGGGCGCGGCAGCCGTCGGGGGCGCCGAGCGAGACTCGTACACCCGTTCCTCCAGCAGCTGAAGCTGACGTGCGACGACCTCGAAGGACGCCATCCCCGCCACCTGCAGCTGGTCGTAGACCACGGCGAGGTCTAAGACCCGACAGAGGGTCTCATGGAGCTTGGCGTACTCGTCGTCGTCGGCCAGGGCCATGGCCGTGAGCCACCGCTGATGCCACGCGGTGGGCGTCCCCGCCATGGTTGACATAAAGGACAAGCACCAGAGAAGAGTACGCGGGCCCTGGATGGGCCAGCCCACCACCTCGGTCTCTGAGAGGCCGTTCACCGTCTCGCCGAACCTCCGCTCGCGCTCGCCCCGCTGGTTGATCGCCATCGGCAGCACCCTGAAGTCGCCAGCAGGAACGGGAAGAGCATCGACCGCGAGAGCGCCACCAGCCGCAGCTCCAGGCACAGGCGCCAGCGGCGGCGCCGCGGCAGGGCCAGGTGGCACGGGTCCCAGAGCGGCGGCCAGCGCCGCGACTCCAGGGGCGGCCCCCGGCGGGACGGGAGCAGCAGGACCATCCGCAGGTGGTAGGGCGAGAGGCGGCGCAGGCGCGGCGGCGGCCGCAGCTGCTGGGTCCGCCAGCGGGAAGGGCCCTGGAGGCGCGCCTGCAGCGTTGCCCGCCGCGAGAGCCAGAAGAAGAGGGTCCGCTGGCATCGGGTACCCCGCGGCCACGGAGCGACCCACGGCAGCCCACAGCTCCGCGGCCGTCGGCAAGCGTCTGAATCGATGCACTGCGGCGCCGACTAGCGCAGCAGGCGTGTCGCCCTGTCCAGCCAGCGGCAGCACGGCCCGCACGTCGGGCCCCACCACGATCGGCTCATCGTAGTCGTCGAAGTCGGGCGTGACGACATACGCGAACCCCGCCGAGACCCCGAGCACTAAGCGCTCGTGCCACAAAGCCACACCTCCCACGCAGTAGCGAATAGCGTGGAAGCCTCCCGCCATCACTGAAGTGCTGGGGCTCGGCGCCGAGCAAGCCTCACCTGCTCGGCAGCGAGCGCGTCGATGTCGATCACCTCCGTGGGCAGCTCACCACCCGTGGGCTCGAGCGGCGGAGCAAGTGCACGACGAGCCGCGAGGACGCCTGCCCCAGCGCCGACGGCGAGCCCGACCGTGCAGGCGGCCACAGCGTACGCCGCCACGATGCCCGCGCACGAGGGCTCGACCACCTGCCCGCCCGCGCCCGCGCACACGCAGGATGGGCAGGAGAGGGTCGGCGGCGCGGGACACGCCAACTGTGGGGAGCAAGATCCGCAGCTGGGAGCCGAAGCGCGGGCCACCAGCGAGGCCCCCAGTGCCTGCGCCCCGAACCTCAGGACGTCCGCAGCATGGTGGGCGAGGTCCTGCATTCCTGGGCAGGACACCTGAGAAGCTTGAGAATGGAAGTGCGGCCCGAAAGAGAGCCACAAAAAGCCGCGGGCAGCAATATGTTGATGATGCTGATGCTGGTGCTGACGCTGATGCTGATGCTGATGCTGATACTGAGGTTGGGGCTGGTGGTGGTGATGCTGACGGTGACGGTGGTAAACCTGATGTTGATGCTGATGATGACGATGTTGATCATGGTGGTGAGAATGATGCTGATGATGATGATGCTGAGCCTGATGCTGATGCTGATGCTGATGCTGATGTTGATGCTGATGATGATGATGATGATGATGATGATGATGATGAGGAGGAGGAGGAGGAGGAGGAGGAGGAGGAGGAGAGGAGGAGGGAGGGGCAGCGGGTGGGGAGGAGGGGCGAGGGGGAGGAGTCGTGACGTGAGTCGCTGCCTCTTCAAAGCGAGGACCCAACACCACAGGATAGTCGGGAACAGCGTAGCACGAACAACTCCTCCGTCTCAGTGGTTTCCTTCTTCCCCTACTCCTCCTCATCCTTCTCATCCTTCTCCTCCTCCTCCTCAACAACACCAGCGTTCCCGCTCGAGACTTTGTGTTGCGTTGCGCTGGACTAGCGCCCTACTTTCGTCAGCATTGGCGCCGCTCCCAGTAGCATCAGCAGCCCTGCTCGAGACTTCCTCCCGTTCTATTCAGGGCCAGGTCCTTGCTTCACCGCCGACAGCCCCCATCCCCGCCAAGGCAACCCTGTCGTTCGATATTTCCGTGTGCTTTACCCTTCGCTGAGGTTCCACTGGCTGTCTTGCATCGGCGCAGCAAGGCGCGGGCATTTGCTTTTGAGGCGGGGTATGTTGAAATTCCTCGGAGGAGGTGTTCGCAAGACCTCAGTGGGCGGGATACCTGGGAATGGGAATAACGGACCCCGCTATAGAACAAGAGTCCCCCATGATGCTGATGGTTGTCAGGATGGACGCATGTTTCGTGTGGAAACATCGCGCATGAGGGTAAACATATTGTAGTAGTAGTAGTAGTAAAAATAATATAAAATAATAATAATAATAATGATAATAATAACTATTCATGATAAGAATACTAATAATAATAACAACAATACTACTACTACTACTACTACTACTACTACTACTACTACTACTACTACTACTACTACTACTACTACTACTACTAATCATAATAATGATGATGATGATGCTGATGATGGTGGTGATGAAGATGGTGATGATGCTGGTGCTGATGCTGGTGCTGATGCTGATGCTGATGACGACGGTGATGATGATCATGGATGGTGATGATGATGATGACGATGGTGGTGGTGATGATGATGATAGTGTTGATGATGTTGATGCTGGTGCTGACGCTGATGCTGATGCTGATGCTGATACTGAGGTTGGGGCTGGTGGTGGTGATGCTGACGGTGACGGTGGTAAACCTGATGTTGATGCTGATGATGACGATGTTGATCATGGTGGTGAGAATGATGCTGATGATGATGATGCTGAGCCTGATGCTGATGCTGATGCTGATGCTGATGTTGATGCTGATGATGATGATGATGATGATGATGATGATGATGAGGAGGAGGAGGAGGAGGAGGAGGAGGAGGAGGAGAGGAGGAGGGAGGGGCAGCGGGTGGGGAGGAGGGGCGAGGGGGAGGAGTCGTGACGTGAGTCGCTGCCTCTTCAAAGCGAGGACCCAACACCACAGGATAGTCGGGAACAGCGTAGCACGAACAACTCCTCCGTCTCAGTGGTTTCCTTCTTCCCCTACTCCTCCTCCTCCTTCTCCTCCTTCTCCTCCTCCTCAACCTCGTCCTCATCCTCATCCTCATCATCATTCTCATCCTCATCCCCATCCTTATCATCACAATCACAAACCTCATCCCGACCATCATCACCATCACCATCATCATCATCATCAGCATCAGCATCAGCATCGTCATCAGCAGCATCATCATCAGCATCATCACAAGCCATCACCACCACCACCACCATTATCACCATCATCATCATCATCATCATCATCATCATCATCATCATTATCATTATCATTATCATCATCAGCATCATCATCAGCATCAGCCATGAGCATCATCATCATCATCATCTCCATCATCAACATCACCCTCATCAGCATCATCATCAGCATCATCATCCGCATCATCATCGTGATCAGCATCCTCATGATCAACAGCACAATCGTCATCTTCAGCATCATCAAATCATCACGAGCATCATAAGCATCATGATCCAAAAACAAGGTGCGAGCCCCGGGAGCCCCTTGTAAAATGCAATGGTTACCGGGGAGGGGGATCAACAACAGTTATTCGTTCGAAATGAAAATGCAACAACCATGACAACAACAACAACAACAATCACAACAACAACTGTAGCAGCATCATGATCAACAACAACAACAACATCATCATCATCAGCAGCAGCAGCAGCATCACCAACAACTACAACAACGAAGACAATCACGACAATAACGGTAACAACGACAACAACAACAACAACAACAACAACAACAACAGCAGCAGCAATAACAACAACAGCAACAACACCACCAACATCAACAACTATCAGTTTAAGACTGTTCGCTCTCAGCTGCTCGCGTGCCACTCAACACGTACAACCCAAACCCTCGACACCCGCCCTCTTCGTCTTCGATCGTACCCCCATTGGGGGTATATCTTTCTTACCTGCAACGTGTACTTCATGCAGCCCCTACGGCAGAAGAAGAGATGACGGATGGAAGGAAGGGACAACGGAGGGAGGAGGATGGAGCACGAGAGAGAGAGAGAGTAGCAGGAGGGAGGCTAGGAGCAGAAAACACGTGGCAGAAGCAAACGGGCAGATCGGGCGAGTAGGGTAGACCCTAACAGGCGGGTCGGGAAGGCGGGCCCACGCGGCCAGGTCGAGCAGGCGGGTTGCTAAAGCGTGCGTCGTGTATGAATCGCCAGGAGGGGGGATCAACAATATTCAATATTAAAAAATGAAAAATTCATCCACAACAACAACGACGGTGACAATAACAACGACAACAACAACAGCAGCGGCAGCAACGACAACAACAACAATAAGTTTAAGACTGTTCGCTTTCATCTGCTCGCGTGCCATTCAACACGTACAACCCAAACCCTCGATACCCGCCCTCTTCGTCTTCGATCGTACCCCCTTGGGGGTATATCTCTTACCTGCAACGTGTACTTCATGCAGCCCCTACGGCAGGAGAAAAGATGACGGATGATAGAAAGGGACAAGGGGGAGGGAGGAGGATGGAGCACGAGAGAGAGAGAGAGTAGCAGGAAGGGGGCTAGGAGCAGAAAGCACGTGGCAGAACCAGACAGGCAGATCGGCGGGTAGACCCTAACACGCGGGTTGGGAAGGCTGGCCCAGGCGGCCAGGTCGAGCAGGCGGGTTGCTGAAGCGTGCGTCCCGCATGAATCGCGAGTCTCGAGCGATAGCGCGATTTCCATGTAAATCTCGAGAAAGGCCGAAACGGGAGCGTGATTCCTGAGTGTCGAGGGCGCGGAGGCAAGGGTGGGCCTGCGGACAGCGTGATACGGCCTGTGTGGGTTTACTCTGGGCCTCTGTGGGCTGCGTGGGAGGCCTCAGGTGGCAACGCGCTGGGGCCTCTGTGGGCGCGCTTGAAGCCTCTGTGGGCTGGGGCCTTTGTGGGTGCGCTTGGGGCCTTTACGGGCTGCGTCCGAAGGCCTCAGTGGGCAGCGTGCTGGAGCCTCGGTGGTTCGGGGGCCTCTTTGGCCAGGGCGTCTAAGAGTAAATTGCGAAGGCGTGTCGAGCGGGACCTCCGGCGGCGGCGCCGCTACTGAACTGCAGTCTCTGGCCAAGGGGTCTCGAAGTACAGCTTGAGGAAGTATCGAACGGGAGCCTTTTGTCGTCGTGGTTGGACCTCCACCAACTTGACTGAATTACGAAAAAATCTAAAACGAAAGCGCCGCTCCTGAGTTCGAGGGCGTCTCTGGCCACGGCTCTCGGATTACATCTTGGGAAAATGAAACGAGAACCCTTGTCCGCCGTGTTTGGGTCTCCACCGACTTGCCTGCGTTACGAGAAAATCTCGAGCCAAAACGCCGTTCGTGAGTTCGGGGGCCTCCCTGGCCAGGGACTCCCGGAGAAAATCGTGAGGAAATATCGAACGGGAGCCTTTGTCTTCTTGGCTAGGCCTCCGCCAACTTGACTGATTTGCGAGGAAGTCTCAGGCGAGAGCGCCGCTCCTGAGTTACAGGGCCTCTCTGGCCACGGTGTCTCGAGTAAATTGTAGGGAAGTATCGAGCGGGAGCACTTGTCGTTGTGACTGGGCCTCCGCCAACTTGATTGACTTGAAAAGAAGTCTCAAGCGAGAGCG
>CAUYUJ010008058.1:0-37500 GCA_963575745.1 Prorocentrum cordatum | reverse complement strand
GCGACGAGAAGGCATTCGCGCGGCGCCAGCGCCATGGCCGCTGGGCGCCTCCCCGCAGTCGTCATCGCCGAGGGCGGCATCCTTGAGCGCAGTCTCGGCGCCCATGCTCTTGGTAGCCTCTGCAAGCAAGCCCGCGGGCTCAGGGGCCGACACGCCTGCAAAACTGCTCACCGCGTTCTCGCGGACCGCAGCGCGGCCCAACGCTGCGTTGATTTGCGACGCCATGAACTCCGAGCAGGCGCGGTCGAAGAGCGGCTCTGGCCGCTCACGGTCCAGAAGCTACTTCCAGAGATCGCCCACGACCGCGTGCACGCGGGCGCGGAGGGCACTCTCAACTCCCCCTCGCTCTTCGCCAGGAGAGCACGAAGGCGCGCCCCCCCACACGCCGCCGCGCAGTCGAGCGACAGCCTCCGAAGTGGAGCTTCGGCAACGCACCGGCGGACGACCTCGCTGCCCCAGCGAGTGCGGAGCTGAATCGACACTAACGGCAGGCCCAGCTCCGCCAACCAGCGCTCCCCAGTGACGCTCGCGACGCGGCCCCCGGGCGACCCATGGAACCCCAAATCGGCAGCTCGCACTTCGCTGCCACCGCGCACTTCACCACGTCGGCCTTCCTGACGACGCCCCCAGAAATCGCGGGGAACACGGGCAGGTCCCGGCAAAGAGGGCCCCCGAAATGCGCGGCGAGGTCACGAAATTGGTCGACCACGAGGTGGGCCAGGCACGGATGAGGACCAGCGTCAGCTCGGCAAAGGGAGCTCCACGACCTCGTTTTGCCTAAGGCACGGACGTCCATCTTCGACACAGGCAGGTTCCAAACGATGCGCGACGCCTCAGCGTCGATGGCGACGCGGCTGATCCGCGCGAGTACCAGCTCGATCTCCCGCACGCAGCAAGCGGCACCAAAGGAGCGCCGCCCGCGAGCCGAGCGGGGCGGACCCGACGTCAGCAACGAGAGGGAGGCCGATCTCCATGAGACGGCGCACGTCGAGGGCAGCTGTCTGGCGCGCGGGGCCGATGCCACGGGTGATCGACCTGACCGACCTCTTCACCGACCTATCCAAGAACTCGCCCCACGGGAAACCCAACGCGAGACGTCGATCCCGCGCCATTGAATGGTAGTTGCCCGGGGACCTATACCCGCGAGCCTCGAAGAGCACGCCGACGGCCTCCACGGCGCAGACCTGCAGCGGGAAAACGCTCAGAGACCCAATGAACCACTCGCCGTGGAAACGCATCCACACGTTCGGGGGGGGGGGGCCTGAGGCCGCACTGGCGTGCACGTCCTGGCGGAACATCGCGAAGGCCTCCTCCCGCTGCGCCGGGTCGCTCACCACGCCGAGCGCGGCAGCGCGCGAGCCCCGCCGATGATTATGCATCGGCGGGGCGGCGCGGCCTGGAGGAGCAAGCTGAGGGCGCGAAACTGGCCTTCCTTCAGCGTCCTCTGCGCCGCGCGCAGCGCGCCGCACCAACCCACCTTCGTTCCGGCGCACCTCCTGACAACGCCGATGGCGATCCAGGGCACGCGCCCCCGGAGTGCTCGACGGCACGCGGTCTGACCCCGCCGCGCCCGTCGGCGCCCGCCGGAAGTTTGCAGAGCAAGGCTCGCGACCCGGGTCAGCACCCGCGCCGGCGACCGCGCAACCAACGACTGCACGGCCCCAGCGAAAGCGCCGCCCTTCTGCGAGGCCCGTCCCCGAATGGGCAACCGCAGCCGCTCGCTCCGGCGCGCTGTGGCCCACACTCCCTCCCCGGCCGGCCCCCAGCGAAACAGACGCTTCATCTGAGCCGAGTGCGAAGGTGGAGGCAATGGGCAGGGGGAGAGACGGGGGCGGAAGGCAGGGAGGGGGGCGTTGATGCGCGATCACAGCGCTCATACTCTGAAGCAACGCGGCCCCCCCTGCGCGCGTCGCCACCCTCGTGTCGACGAGGAAGCCAAACTCGCGCCCGTGGACGCGGACCCTGAACGCGGCGGACCCCCGAGCGTCTTGAAGTAATTGGAGTCTAGCGGCGGGAGGTGGGCCTTCGAGATGCTACGAACTTGCGACGGAGTCTGAAAACCCACCACTGACTGGAACTGCCTCGACAAAGCGCCCACGATAGTAGCGGTGACGCTGGACGCGCGCGACGCGACATCTGACTGACATTCCCCGGGCGCGATGTCCAGCGCCATCTCCCCGGCGATGATCCCGGCGCCGTGGCCCCTCGACTGCGTCTTGGCGACCATCGTCAAGGTGCCGACGTTGTCGCCCTTGACTTCCAGCGCTGGTCTGCGGCCACGCCAATGACGGGACCACAGTCGAAGGGAGGCTAAAATCGCAGGCGCTTCGAGGGTCCTCCGGCCCTTGCAATCGCCCGCGGCGATTCCCAAAATGCTTGCGACGTCTGCCGAATGCTCATAGGAGAACCACGGAAGGATCACGCCCGCGATCACGACGACGCCGCCGATGCCCCATGGGCTCGCGTCCGCGACGATGCGGATCTCCTGCCCCCTGGAAAGCCACGAGTCCAGGTGGGGCACGCGCGCGAGGCTGCCCGGCTGGAGGTCGAAGAATTACGAAAGCCAATAGCGATTTCGAAAGCTGGCTCGCCCACGCGCAGCCTGGGGGGCAGCCCGAAGCGCCCGACCGAGATGTCGAAGATTGCGAGCCCCACATATCCGATAAGAACGGCCCCATCGCGAAGATAAGGGAGGCGATGTGGTTCAGCGACCCCAAGGCGCTGCGAAGTCGCTTCACCGAAACCGCGTTGAGGCTCTGGCACTCCATGACGAGCTTCCGGCACGCCGTAACTTCGTCTTCGGCGATCTCGACCCTGACGCAGTGGTTCTCCTGGTCGATGGTGACCACGCAGCCACTCCAGGGGACGACCGCCCCCCTGCGCGCCCCGTGTGAAAGGCGAAGGGAAAGCCCAAGGCGCGCGAGACCAGAACGACCATGCACAGCCGTCGGTCGCGCGACGCCGCAGCACCTCGGACGCTGATGGCGGGATCTTCGATGAACGTCTGGACGCGGAGGCTCTCGGCCCACTGGCTGGCGGCGCTCGGCGGCGCCGCAAAGAGGCGCTGGGCGAAGCGCATCGCGAGCGATGCGACCGCCGCCCACGACAATGGCCCGTTCCGCGACCCCTGCGCCGACCTGAGGCACACCAGAAACTTCCCAGCAACGCGCCCCACGAAGTTGGCGCGCTCCTCGAACTTCAAAGGGGCGTTCCAAAAGGCATCGACGAAATTCAACACCACAGCCTCAAGGACCTCCCCGCGCCGGCACGTGGCCATGAGCTCCAGAAGGTCCGCGACAGCGTCCGTGATCCTCGGGAGCACGACGCGGTGCGTCTTGCGGGTTGCCAGAGTGACCCGGGAGGCCGTCAAGTCCAAAATGACTCGTTTCTTGACCCTCCCGTCCTTTACCCGCCGGATCACGCCAGATCAAATCTGATAAGGATAGGCCCCTTCCTAATATACTCCCTGACCTGCTTGAAGGTGTCGAAGGCCGCGAGGTGCGGATGGTCCTCCTCCGCGCACGAGAGAACCTCCATGACCGCCTCCGCGTTCTCCTCGAAGCCCAGGAAGTTGCGAAAATCATCCCGTGGCTCCACCAAGTCAGCCGCGTCGAGCGCCTCGTCGCCCTCCGCGGCAATCGGGAAAAGCTGATCGAGCACCGGGTCCTGGAAGACGCCCGCTGGCGCCCCTTCCCAGCACCACCTCGCGACGCGCGCCCCAGGATCACAAGCGCGAGTTCCCCAGTGGAGAGGAAGGCCCGCCCGAAGATCGGTCGCGCACGTGGCCGACCGGGCAGGCCCCGTGTCGTCGGTGCCCAGAAGCTCCCCTAAGATCCGCCGAAAATTGTCGAGGCCCTGCTCCCTGGGACCCAACTACGCCCATGTAAGGCAGGCGGCCGCCAGCGACGGCTATCAAGATGTCGTCCTGCACGCGCGGGAACTCATCAAGGAAACGTGCGACGACGTGGCCGACGATGGGCCCCACGGTGAGATGCCCAGACATGCGACGGATCGAATTAGCAGCATTCCGAGACCAGCGAGTGCGAGCCGGTCCTCCTCACGCTTGTCGCGCTTCGGGTCCTCGATTGCACCTTTGAGGGGCTGGAGAAAGACAATCTCACGAACCGCCGAATCCTGGGATTGGCACGCCGCGACTCCTGGGCCAACGCCTTCCTGCGACAGCGGCGCGGCTGGCCCGGGTGACTCATGCAGCCGCATGCGCAGAAACTGCGTCGCGAACGACTCCAGGAGAAACCTGTTGAATTCCATCGGAAATCTCTCCGTCTCGTCTGTCAGGCGTCGCCCCGGCTGCTCGGCGTCCCAGGGGAACGGGCTGCTCCATGCCCTCCATCAGCTGGTAGCCGCCCCCGAGCTTCGGATGCAGCACGAAATTCGATTCGAACAGCGCGGCGAAGGTCGCCGACGACCCGAAGCACCCCAGCGCGATCTCCGATGTCGCAACGCTGTCCATGGCGTCAAGCTCCATGACCTCTGGCAGGCAGAAGATGGACATCTTCCGCGTCGGCTCCGACGTCCCGAGCAGCCATGGCCTGCCCGCCACGGGAAGAATTCGCGCGGCAGCCGCCGAACGGATCCCGAAGAGCGTGCCTTTCCGGACACGTTACGCATCCACCGGGGAATTTAGGGGGCAAACAAACCTACCTCGCTTTTGACCACCCTCGCTTCCAAGAGATACCAAGCGATGCCAAACCATGGCCTGTACGGGTCAGGCCGCTTGACGAGGAGGCGCGTGGTGCGACCTGGTTTTGCCTGGAAGCGAAGGCGGGGCAGGTAATTCGCGCTCTGGGAATTGGACCTCAGGCCGTCATTTCCTCTCCCCTCCAGGCCGCGCAGCGGGCCTGGACCGCGCCGCCCAGCGCAATCCTGCGTAAGCCGCCCGCGACGCTCATCAAACGTATCGGACGGAGGCGAAAGCAACGGGGTGTCCACCAGACCACCCCAACCCAACCCGAAGACCCGAATTTGACCCGAATTTCGGGTTGGCGGGGTACGGATACCATGTGTTGTTTTCAACGTTCCCCGACCCCCCCCCCCACTGGAAATGGAAGGCAAGTTGAAAGCTTCGGGTTGGGTTCGGGTGGTTTGGTGAGTGGTGAGCAACGGAGTGTCCCAGAGGCCGCGCTCCATGCGCTCCACCAACTCTAACCAGACCTCGTCCTCTGCCAGGTCGTACTCGGTCCCGTTGACAGCGTCGTAGATGGCGACGTCGCACAGGTCAGGGTCGATGCGGTTCAGAGCGCCCTCCACGTTCGAGGGCCCCCCGAAAAGATACAATAATCGGAACCTTGGCGTCTCGGTTGCTTGTCCCGATCTCGGGGCCGATGGCGCAGCCAAGCACTGGGCCGGCCGATGGTCCAGCGGGACGGCCTGCTGATCAAGCGCCGAGCTCCGCGATCTCTTCCGTCCGCCTGGCGTGGGTGGCGGAAGCACCGTCGCAGCCTGCCGTCCAGGACGCCTCGGCTGAACTCCATCCACGGCCCCTGAAGTGCACGGATCCCTGCCAGGATCGACCAGTGTCTCTGGAGAGGCGCTCTCCAGGGCGGTACCCACGGGCACCCAGCCGAGAGACGACGACTCGGGCGATGCCTTCACTATGTCGTCCCCGGACTCCCGAAAACCGTCCCCGCGAGCGCCGCCCCATCACATGTTCGACTTTTCCTTGGCCTTGCCCTTGCCGCTGCGGCCAAGGCCCGCTGGCTCGCGGTGCGCCAAGGCACACGTCGAAGGGCCGTGGCCCGGAGAAAGACACTTCGAACACTGATGGGCGCGTGATCTGTCCCGAGGGCAAATGGTGCCGATCCCGCTGTCGCAACTGTTGCTCTGGAAGTTCCGGCACAAGGTGATGCCAGCCCTGTTGGTGGGGTACTCCCCGTTGACGACGGTGTGTTGCTTAGGGCCCTTCGCCTGCTTCGCCGGTCGCGGGTATCCTGGCGGCGGCAGTGCTGGGCGTTTCGGGGCCTCGCCGCGCGGCGTGCCCATGGCGTTCGCGATGATCGGTGCGGCCACCGTGTCGTCGCCCCTGGAAGAAGCGGGAGCGTCACCGGCGACCATCCCGGACAAGCTGGCCGCCTCTGCCATGATGAGTGTCGCGCGCTTGTCGAGCTCGCGGTTCCAGAAGTCGGTGTCGGCCACCGCCTTCCGCCACACGTGCGTCCATGGCTGCGCGGCGAGTTCGTCGTCACAGAGGTTCCGCTTCAGGCGCCCCATGTGCTCCAGACGGCACCTAACATCGGCTTGGTAGATGACTAACCGACATTTCGGGCCATACTGGTCGTGGAACTCCTTGATGCGGGCGCCGTAATCCAGGAGATCCCCAAGGCTGACGGCTTGGAAGCCGATGAGAGCCGTGACCAGCAACTCATACGACATGGCCCCCTCCTGGTGCGTAGGTGGTCCGTATAACTCCACCTCCTTGAAAGTTCCGTTGTGCTGCAGCTGAAGGCCCTTAAACTTCTGCTTGCGATGGAAGCGGTTGCCGAAAGGCCGCCATACCGAGAAGTCGGCATACGGATTCTGGTCGGCGTCCAACTTGTGGTGAACGGCGATGATATGCTCCTCCGTAACGTCATTGTGCTCCGCAGGGTCCTTGCGAAAGATCTGGCGGTACGACGTGCAAAAATTCTTGATGATCTCACGGCCGACGAGCGAGACAGTAGCATCCGAGACCTGGTCCAACACCTGTGACAACTTCACGCTGTCAAGTCCCGTCGCCGTGGGCGCCAACGAGCCTCCAAGCGGCGATGCTGCCACGGTGTTCTCCCTGGCTTTCCTGCTCGTCGCGATCCTGCTGCTCCTGGGAGGCCCTCTGCTCAGAGGTCAGCTCCTTGCCCACGGCGATCCGACAAGCACGGCCGAAGACGTGGACGGCCGATTTCTGGATGCGTGAGATCGGGGCCATAGTGCCTTGCTCGGTGCACGGGATGCGGGGCGCCGCGATGACCTCGTCGACCTCGGCGTCCGGCATCTCCCCGACGAGCCCGTAATGCTCCTGCCCAGTCCCTCCGAGCTCCTCCAACATGGCCCTCTTCACCTCCTCCTCGATGCCTGCCCACGCGGCGACGCTCTCGTCGTGAACCCCGAGATCTGATCGGAGGTGGGCTCGGTGCCAGCCATGGCATTACTGGCCTCTGCCCACGCCAGGGAGAGCGCTAGCGAGGGCAGGGGCCTGCAGCCTGTCTTTCTGCGTGACAAATGCTTGAGCCAAAATGGTTACGGAGCAAATGCCAGGCAGATGCTCAAGCGGGGGGGGGAACCCATTTTGTTAAGCCCCCTTTTCGCTTGGCATGGTCACGCAGCCCCCCCTCACCAGCCCTACGCTGCCCAAATTGTGAGAAACGAAAGTGCAACATTCTCTGCCAAACAGTGATTGTTCTTGAGAAATGCGAAGTCAACAACGACAGCAGCAGCAGCAACAACAACAGCAGCAACAAGAACAACCACACCAACAACAAGCATGAAGACAACAACAACAACAACAACAAAACCAAACACGACGACGACAACAACAACAACAACCACAACAACAACGACGACGACGACGACGACGACGACGACAACAACAACAACAACAACAACAACAACAACAACAACAACAACAACAACAACAACAAGAACAACAACAACAACAACAACAACAACAACAACAACAACAACAACAACAACATCAACATCAACAACAACAACAACAACAACAACAACCACAACAACAACAATAACAACAACAACAACAACAAATACAACAACACTCATGTTAAGACTGTTCGCTCCTATCTGCTCACGTGCCAATCAATACGTATATCCCAAACCCTCTGTACCCGCCCTCGTCGTCTTCGATCGTACTCCCTTGGGGGAATATCTTCCTTACCTGCCACGTGCATTTAGTGCAGCCCCTAACGCAAGGGAAGAGAAGACTGGTGGAAGGGGGAGAGAGAAGAATGGAGCACGAGAGAAATTAGCAGGAGGGGGGCAAGGAGTAGAAAATAAATGGTAGAACCAAACGGGCAGATCGGGTGGGCAGACCCATAGCGGACAGGTCGGGAAGGCGGGCCCAGGCGACCAGGTCGAGCAGGCGGGTTGCTGAAGCGTGGGACCCATGAATCGCGCGGAAGCATCAAGCGATAGCGCGATTTCCAAGTGAATCGTGAGAAAAGCCAAAGCGAGAGCGTGATTCCTGAGCGCCGAGGGCGCATCATCTGAATAAACCGCGAGGAAGTCCCAAGCGAAAGCGCGATTCGTATACAAGTTGTGAATGTCCCGCGCGAGAGCGCGATTTGGGCATAACTTGTGAGGAGGTATCAGGCGGGAGCCGTTGTTGCTGTAAACGGGGAGCCAGCAACCCAGTTTGAGCCCAGTAACTCTCCCTGATGAAAAACAAGGTGCGAGCCCCGCGGGAAGCACTTGAATTGAAACAAATGATCACCGGAGGGGGGGATCAGGGAAGGTTCAATCACAACAACAACAACAACAACAACAACAATAATAATAACAATAGCAACAGCAGCAACAACAGCAAAAACAAAAAAACACCACCACCACAGCCACCATCACAACAACAACCAGAACCACAACAACGACAACACCAACATCAGCCACAACAACAGCAACAACAACCACAACAACTGACAACAACAGCAACCACATGATCATCATCATGAGCAGCAGCCTCATCATCACCTTCATCAGCTTCATCATACCATCGCCATCGTCAACATCATTGTGCGCATTGTTGTCCTCATCATCCTCACCATGGCCGTCATCCGATCCTCATCATCATAGTCTCCATCATCATCAATATCATCATTGTCATCATCATCGCCACCACCATCATCACCACAATCATCATCAGCATCGGCAGGATCGTCATCATCATCAAAACTATCCTCATCACCATCATCATCACAACCATCATTATCACCACCACCAACACCACCACCATAACCACCATCAACCGTCATTACCACCACCATCATCATCATCTTCATCATCACCATCATCATCATCGTCATGATCATCAGCATCATGAACATCATCATCGTCATCACCATCATCATCACCATCATCAGCATCATCCCTGGGGGTCCTCCTTCGCGATGCGCTGCGACCAGGTTCGGTTCTCCTGGAGAGAGGGTGGGGGTAAGCACACGCCACCACCAGGCCGACAACAAATGCCAAATTGGGGCCCAGACCCTGGTGTGTTCCCGCTCCGTGCACAGGCGAGGAGGCGGCATGCACCAAGATCTGGCCCAAAATGTCAGGGGCAACTAACTCTAGGGGGTGGAAGGACTCAGGGGTTATACTTTTTGTTGACGTTCGAGGCTCGCGGCTTTCGACCGTCGACATGGGTTCTCAACGGTTCTGCAGCCACGGGATGCCTCCCAGCAGCTGCGCCTCGCCAAGAGGCGCCCCGAACGGCCGCCGGAGACCCGAGTTTAGGAAGGCACCAACTATACACCAACACCAATCCTTGCCAGGATCACCCTGGGCCCAGGATCTATGTATACGCCCTCCTGCCTTGGGCAGAATGCATTTACACCGATCCTGGGCCTAGGATCGGCCTGGCCAGGATCGGTGTAGGTGTATAGTTGGTGCCCTCCGAGAGTTATGACCCGAAGGCCAGACGACAAGGATCACTGGCTCAGGGGGGGGGCGCATCGACCCCCACCACCCACTCCTCGCCGACAGGGGCCCGGCAGCCCGCCCCGCCCAGGAGCGTGCGGCCTCCCCACCGGAGGCTGCTAGCCGACCTGTCGCCGAAGCGTCGCTGGTCCAACCTCGACGCTTACCGTCGGGGCGTTGACCTAAGGAACCCTAAATAAGGAACGAGGCCCCTTTCTCCCATAAGTTGAACATCGATTTCCCATGGGAAACCTCAGGAGAACCGAAGGTGCACTGCAGAACAAGCAAGGAACACCGAGCCCCTCCCCAACGAAAAGGGTTCCTTCTTCAGGGCCCCGACTGTACCCCCTGAGACAGTTCACCCCTGTCGTCGCGCCTCAGAGCAGCCGACTCCAGAAAGCAGAAAGCTGGGGCACGCCGGTGTTGCCGTTCCAGGGGTCCGCCTTTACTCCCGCCGGCATCCGCGGGCCATCCGCTCGCCCTCGGCCGCGGGCCACGAAACCATCCCTTCGATTCCTCGCAGGCGATGCCCCGGGCCTGTGCAAGCCTGTTGGCACCATACATCCGACGCCGTGGCTTTTCGTTGCGCGACTTTGGCCTTTTGACCACATCTGGAGGCCTTCGGACCCGAAGCAGACCACGAGCGGTCCCGGCTCTAAAAATCCAGCCGTCGCGATTGCTTCGTGACGCCAAGATGTCGTGGTCGTGGATGGTGTGTACTCTCCCTCTTGTAATCTCCTGCTCAGTGACCACCTTGCGGCCCGCGTTCGGGTTGCCGCCGGAGAAGTACACCATCGGCCAAGGCCACGGCAGCGTGGGCCACCTCGGTGTCGTTGTCGTCAACGTCGCATCACCGTCGCCTCCTTCATCCTCATCACCCTCCCTCCGCCTCCTCCTGAACTCCCCCTGCTCATCCTCGTGACCCCTCCTCCATCGCACATCCTTTGTCCTCCGTCCTCCTCATCCTCCTCCTCCTCGTCCTCCTCCTTCTCCTGCCTCCTCCCTCCTCCCTCCCCTCCACTCCTTCCTCATCCTCATCCCTCCTCCCTCCTCCTCCCTCCTCCCTCCTCCCTCCCTCCTCCCTCCTCCCATCCTCCTCCCTCCTCCTCATCCTACTCCCTCCTCCCTCATCCTCCTCACTTCTCCTCCACCTCCTTCTCCTTCTCCTCCTCCTCCTCCTCCTCCTCCTACTCCTCCTCCTCCTCCTCCTTCTCCTCCTCCTTCTAGCCGTTGCCCCGCAGGCGGGGGCCTGGGGTGTCGCGCGCGCGAGTGGAAGCGGCGCAGCGCGCGGGAGCGGATGGCAGTCGCCTGATGCTCCTTCGGCTCCTCCTGCCCTCGGCGCTGCTGGAGTGCAAGGACGCGCAGCAGACGCTCGCAGATCTGGCGCAGCGCTTCACGCAGGAGGTGAAGGACATCGACGAGCTGCAAGTCAAGTTGGTGCTGATTTTTGGGGGCCAGGGCCCCAACCATACCGCCGAGCTGGTCGCGCCGTTGCCGAAGGCGATGCCGATCAAGCCGCCCATATTCCCCGCCCTGACGGGGGTGGTCCAGGAGCCGCCGCCGGGGTACTGGGGGGAGCCGCAGGCGCCGCAGGCGCCGCAGGCGTGGCGTGGGGCCAGGCCGCAGGTGATGCTGACGGAGCAGGAAGTGACTCGGCAGAAGGAGGTGCGCGAGCTGGGCGCGTACCATCACAGCCTGCAGCGGTCGCAGCCGATGGGGCCGGAGGTTCGTCAAAGGTCGGTGGGAAGGCCTCGACGGAATATGGCCATGGGTGTGGTACAGACTTCTACAGCATCTGCGAGGACAGCGACGCAAACAAGAGCATCACGGCCAGCATTGAGCACTCGTACGAGGCGCTCGCAACGGCCGTGCCTGCAGATTTGACGGGCAAGAAGTGGGGTGAGTCCAACCAAGATCAGCGACGTGGTCATGATCAAGGGCCACCCGCGCAAGGCCATCACTATTACGGCAGCGAAGAAGGGGAAGAACGGGCTCAGCAAGCTGAAGATCGAGGTGCTGGACATCCACACGTCGCTGCAGTACGAGGACGTCAAGGCGGCGACCTTCGTGGCCAACCTCCCCCAGGAGGCGGGGATGGCCATCACGAGCGGGCAGAACGTGGAGTACAGCTGGCTTGACAGCGAGATGCTAGTGGCGCAACATGGCACGTGCGCAGCGCAGCTCCAGAAGCTTGGCCTGCTGGACGTCCACGCGTTCGAAAAGTTCCACAGCATCACGAAGCAGGCCGTCAGCACGAAGAAGGCACAAAGCGGAATATGGGGTGAAGATTCCGCGTAGTGGGTTTCGGCATCAGAAGACGGATGAGGAAGAGACCCAACCTGGAGGTCTCCTGGTCGACCCGCCGCCGCAGGCGTCGAAGCGGGCGGCGAGGATGGAGGAACGGGCCTCGAGCTCGGCGAAGAAGAGCTGGACCCGCTCGAGGCCTCGTTGAACTTCGAGGTCGGAGCACCCTGCAGGCCCAGGCTCGTCGAAGGCTGCAGGCCTGAGCGGCCGCAGGGAGAGGGGCCCCCCCGACGCCCCCTGGGCTCCTGGGGGGGGGGGGGGGCTGCTGGCCCTTGGTTTTGGCGGGGCCTCCTCGGCCTCGCGGGCGTTGCTGGGCGGGCCTCAGGGCCCCTCGCGGCCCCTGTGGGCTGCCGCTCCGTGGGGGCTCGGTGGCCTCTCGCCCTGGGGGTCGGAGCGGCGCGCGGACGGCGCGGGCGCGCCCGCGGCGGCGGCGGCGGGACCGCCGCTCCTCGCCGAGCGCGAGGGGGGCCGACTGGCCTCCAAGTCGCCACAGCCGCAACGTCCTCCTCCTCCTCCTCCTCCTCCTCCTCCTCCTCCTCCTCCTCCTCCTCCTCCTCCCTCCTCCTCCTCCTCCTCCTCCTCCTCCTCCTCCTCCTCCTCATCATCATCATCATCATCATCATCATCACCATCATCCGCAAATGGGCCAGCATTGGAAGGTGCATGGGCTCGCCTCTCTTTCGGTGCTACTTGTGCCCCCGTCTTTGTTGCACAAACACTCTTCTCCTCCGCAAATCACGATCACTTCCTTACGACGCCCTGAGAGATGTCACACAGTGAGATGTATAGCTGAGCTCAGTCGCTACAAGGAGTGAGCTACGCAGCGATTACCCCGTGGACACCGAGACCTCCAGGACATCGCAGCTTCTCTGATACGCATGCTGAAAGATTGTCGATGCGAAGAGCCCGCATACTGCCCCACAGACTTAGAGCATCAACGGTGCTGCTGACAGGCCGGCAAAGCGCCGCGGGGGTTCGAGATCCCTTTCCAGGTCGGGGCGGAACTCTGCAAAGATGATCGTGCCATACTGGGTCTCGAAAGGCTCTTGGATGGACATGTCTCGAGGTGACCACTGCTGCGCTCAATTCACGAGGTTGTCGGCATTCATATATATATATATATATATATATATATTCCTCTTCCTATATTTGTATAAGCCCGGGCGGGGGGAAAACCCATCACCTCCCCCCCCCCAAAACCGGACTCCCGGGACCTGGGGCTGTGGGGCCCTCCGGACGGGGCTCGAAGCGGCCACCGGGCCTCGCAAGGCGTTTTGCCAAGCCTTCCCAGCACACTTAGGGCGATCAGGGGGATCATCGCAGACGTCCCAGAGACCCCCAAGACAGCACAAGTGCGCTCCAAGAGTGACCGACGTGACCTCAAGATGGCCCAAGAGGCCTCCAGGACGGCCCCAAAGAGGCCTCCAAGAGCACTCCCAAGAAGGCCCACAACCATCCGAAAGGGCTTCCAGGCAGTCCAAGAGAGCCCCAAAACAGCACAACACGGGTCCAAGATGGCCCTCAGAGAGCCCCATGGCGGCCCAAGATGGCCCAAAGACACCCTCCGAAGAATTCCAAATCGTGTTTCGGTCGTTCAGGGAGACGGCGGTTGGAGGCAGGGTGGCCCGAGGAAGCCCCCAGAGGCCCCCAGAATACGCCCAGGAGGCCTCCAGAAGGCGTTAAGAAAGCCTGAAACAACTTTTGTGAGGCCCCTAGAGGCTCTCCAAGGAGGAGCCTCTGCAAAAAAGAGCTGAGGAGGATGGGGAGAATGCGCAGGGTATGGCGAAAATAAGGAACAATAAGCATGGAGGAAGGATAACGAATAACATCATTATAGCGGCGATGCCAGAAAAGGCAACCAGGAGTTATCGCTAAATTGTCGCCTTGACCTTGCTGCCATTCCGCCTGCATACCAAACTTCAAGGACCAAGGTGCATGGCGCGAAGCGCCACTGCAGTCTTGTGTATATATATACTAGAACCACGCGCGCGCGCTTCGCACGCGCGTAGGTTCTAGCCCAGCCCATGGCGCTGTGATGACACGAAGGTCGGGGTTTACGGGCGACTCGGTAGGAGAAGGGTTGCGACCGTCTTGGGCCGGTCATCGGTTATGGGCTGTCTTGGGGGGGGGGGGGGGGCACGTGTCTTCGGTCCCAATGGCGCCGTCCAGGGTTGCCAGATCGTTGTCGCGACACACGAGTCTCGGCCTGCGGGTTAGTCGGGAGGATCGCTGAACAGCCTTGGGACATTGACTAGCTTTCTGATAAAATGTCGAGGCCGTAGTTTGCTGGCCGTTGGATGTCGTCACATGTTCTTGGCCTGTCTGGCCGAGCACGTGCGGGAGGGGCGAGGAATGATGGAGGACGGGACAAAACCTGCGTTGAAATGGAATGCACGCGCTGCCACTCCAGCTGGCGGAGCACGTGCAGAAACTCCTCCTGGTCGCACCGGCAGGGCCTCAAGTGCGATGACGCTGCCTTCATTACTGACGAGCTTTCGAGCCACCTCCAGCCGTCCTTCGGCAATCTTTGTGCATCTTGACGGACGAATGCTGGAGATGCGGCTTGGGGCTTCTCAGAGTGACGTGTTGGAACCCTCTTGGGGGCTTTCATGGTCATTGATTTATTTATTTGTTCCATGGGTCGCATGGTCACTGGGGCCCGCGGCGTGACAGGGTCCGTCCGTCCTGCCACCCTACCGCTCTGCCTCGAAAGCGTTCCAAAGAAAGAAGAGGAGGAGGATACCCGAACAACACGTGCTGATTTAAGAACCGGCCCTGGGAAGGTTCTGGCGGCAGCTTCTGTGCCCCAGGGTCCCGTAGAATTACGGTGTGTAGCTCTGCCGGCCAGCGCAGCGAGGCCATGTGCCGCGAGGCAGCTGGACTACGAGGGAGAAGATGAGTGAAATTGACTGCGTTCACCGAGCTGCCTGTGCACCTGGGTTCAAGTCGAGCTGCGAACGCACGTGTCATTAGCATCGCAGGCCACTGCGCCTCCATTCCAAAAGGAACACCGAATTTTAAGCCGCCCAGGGTCAAACATTGGAAAAGCTGCACCTTGGGCGGATCTAGTGTGACCCAATCACTCGAGCACACGAATTCGTGGGACACCCACGTGTGCAAACCACATGCTCCTCAGAGCTCTGGCAGCCCTGGCTTCGGCACGCCCTGAGAAGTTGCCGTCCACCAGCAATTCATCCACCCATCCGCCCACTTGAAAGGGTGGAAGGCCGCGAACCCCGAGTTGGCACAATTGTTGTCCTTTTTGCACAGACCATCGCCGATAAGGCTGAAGTCATCTTTTGGGCCGACGCCGAGATGCCGCAGGCATTTGTGCATAAAGAGGTCTTCGCCCCATGACCGCCACCAAGAGTCGAAGTCTGTCTGGCAGCGCCACATGTTGTCTCTGTACATCTTGAGCCCCTCTTTCGAAATCGCTTCCAGAGCACCGAACATCATGGGAAAGTCTGAGTCGCCTGGCCAGGCGTTGCAATTCCTGAAATAGGCGGGCTGCCAAACGTATGGCCTCAGATGGTCTCTGAGCCTGTCCGCAACGATGACAGCATCGGGGTCAACCTTCACCACGAAGTCGTACTGCAGAGCAAAAGTCTTCGTCATCAGGGCATCCCAGGCGTGCATGAACAACTCCGCATTCCCAGCAGTGCCGTCTTTCGACTGGCCCACCGGCGCGCCCTCGAAGACCACCGTGTTTACCTCTCCGATGCGCTCGCCGGGGCCGCGGCCAACGGTCCAGTTCTCTTCGCTCAATACCGCGAAGCCGTCGCACGCGAAGATGCCTGCGCCGTTGGAGAGTTGGGACCTCATGATGTCAGCTTCGTATTCCCACCTGCGGGAGACGGACCAACAGAAAAGTGGCGTGTCGGTTTGCCAAGATACCATGCACGGCTTCGAACATACAGTCTGGTTGTTAATGTTTGTCGTGCTATTCCAAAGATGCATTTGGAAATGCTCGAGAGGACTGAACTCGGTCAAGGTCGGGAAGGTGTCCGGGTCCTTGGCGTACAGCTCATTCGCAAACCAAGTGACCTGGTCGAAGCATTCTGTGCCAGCCCTCGCCGTCTGGCATGGGCAACTCTTCCAACAAGCAGTCGCGTTGGATCCGCCGCTCTCGTTGCCGATCGCACCGAAGCTCTGGTGGTACAGATAATCCTGCACCTCTTCGAAAGAAGACCACACATTCAAGCCATCGAATGAGTTCGGGTCGGCATGGATCGCATGCATCGCCTCGACAACTTCCTTGTAGCAGGCATCTCCCTCGATGGCATCCATGCACCAAGTTGTCGTTGTCGTGGTCGTGGTCGTGGTTGAGATAGTTGTCGTCGTGGACGTGACCCAGGGCATGGCAAGGTAGGCACTGTCGAGTTCTTTCTGCAAGTTGCGCCATACATTCCAGCTCTGTGAGGTGCATGGCGGATCGTCGCAAGCACTGCTGCCTCCAGCAGCGCCGGGGCCATCGCTCGCCGTCTCGCTAACGCGCTTGGTGCTGCCGTCAACACGGTCGTCAAAGTGTGATCCTGTCGAGCCATCACGCTGGGAGACACGAACCATGGCACTTCTTTCTAGGGAGCTGTCGGTGCTGGCTTCGGCGTTGGTGTCGGCGCCAGCGCCTGGACCAGAGACTAACCATACACCGAAGGCGCTAAGGGCAAAGAGAGCCACAGCAGTCGCCATGAGCGCGCCAACGCGGTGAGCCAGTTTTGGTTCTGGGCCATCGGGGATGGTGTCGGTGTCCTTCTCCTCCTTCCTGTCCCTGCGCACCATTGCCTCTGACTCCATCGAGTGATCTGAGGCAGCCACTGACAGAAGCGGACATCCAGCGGCGGCCTGCTCCCCAGCCATCTCCCACACTTACAGTCTGATGGCGACAAGCGGTGAGATCGACGGGCACATCAAGGATGCCGGCGACCTTGATACTAAAATGGCTTGAGCCAAACTGGCTTGAGCCAAAATGGCTATGAGGGGGCTTGCGTGGTCATCTTGGGAATCTCGTGGGGCAGTTCTGAAGCCAATTTGGGGCCTCTTGGGCTGTCTTCGGGCCCTCTGAGGGCCGTGCCGAGGCCGTCTTAGGGGCATCTTGTGCCGGCTTGGAGCCGTCTTGGGCGGTCGGAATCCAGGACGAGCGAAAACACAACAATTCTTCAAACACCTCAAGAATGTGTTTGGCCTCCTCAAGTCTCTTTGGGACGCGTCGGGGGCTCTCCTGGCTGGGGTGTCCTGGGGACCTCTTGAGCTGTGCTGAGGCCATCCTTAGCGCTCTAGGTGCCCTTTCGGGCCGTCTTCGGCTCATTTTGGTTCCTCTCAGGCGGTCTTGGTGGTATCTTAGGCTGTCTTGGAGGCCTCTTGGGCCGTCTGGATGCTTCTTGGACGCCCTGGGGAGGGGGTATCGAAAAAGGGGGCGAGATGATAGCGAGGTGCCGGGCCCATCGTCGAGGATCGAGGTCCGAAGTTGTTTTGTCTTCGAGGTTTCTCGTCGTCGCCGCGGCTGGACGCATCTCGAAGCGAAGTTTTCCCAAGGAGACGCAGGAAGAGGACGTGGAGAGAGATGAGGAGGCAGAACAGCAGTTGGAGCAGCAGTTGGGCCGCCTTCAAGGCGTCGTTTCGGCGTCTCGGGAATCTCTTTGGGCCGTCTTGAGCTCACAGTACCGTCCGCACTTAGGATCCTTGGTATTTGGAACTCGTTACGTGATGAAACACAAGAACAGAACGAACATCTATGCATTTAGCGTCTCCGGGCCTTCTTGGGTATCCTCTTGGGGCCTTTCTGGGACACTTCACGCCCCCTTGGGCCGTCCTGGGACTCATTTGGGACGTCTTGGAAGGCTTTGGCTGTCTTGGGGCCTTGTTGGGGCCACTTAGAAGGCTCTTGGGGCCCTCTGGAGCTCTCTCGAAGCCATTTGGGACCTTCTGGGCCTTCTCGGGGCCGTCTTGGAGCGTCCTTGGGCAGTCTTGTTGCTCTCTTGGGCCGTCCTGGAGCCCTCTTTGGGAGCCGCTTGGGCCGTCTTGGGCCGATTTCTGGGGCCTCGTGGGCTGTCTGGGCCCATCGGTAGCATGAGAAAGCCAGAACATGGAAAGCCTGAAACAAACCTTCGAAAACATCGATTCTGTCGCCCCAGAAGTACCAAAAAGCAACCTGGAAACACATGGTTGCCTCACTTCTCGCTCCAGAAATACCAAACATCTGAACGACAACACAGGGCTCCCGCACACCTGGCATTACAAATTTTGCGTTTTAATTTGGGCTGTTGGGGCTGAGCGGATCGGAGTACCTGAGAGAGCTACTCGGCGGGATTGTTGCTGGAACGCCGAGAATCAAAAATTCGATACGGAAAAATCAGATTGAACACATTGTTTCCTCTTGATGAATCCCGAAATTTCAACTGTAACAACAGGGTTCCGCACCCCAGGCATCGCAAACTTTGCGTTACGTGATCGGAGCCCACGCCTGGGGAAGGCGACCAGCGAGAGAAGTGAAAGGGAGAAACAGAGAGATAGAGAGAGTGAACAAAGAAAGAGAGAGAGAGAGAGAGAAAGAGGGAGAGAAAGAAACAACAAACAAGAGAGAGAGAGAGATATATATATATATATGGAAAAAAGGGAATAGAGAGGAAATGACATATAGAACAAAAAACGGGGAAGGAGGAAGAGGAGGAAGAGGAGGAAAGAAGGGGCACCACCGTCTGCTGGGGGGGGGTCCACACATATATATATATATATATATATATATATATATATATGTGTGTGTGTGTGTGTGTGTGTGTGCATGGCCCGCGGCGGATCTCAACCTGGAGCTCCTGGACGTCGACCAGCGCCTCGCCTGAGACATCCTCGAAATCTGCTCCGACGCCAGAGGATGCTGAGCACGCAAACGGGCAAAACGCCTGAGACATCCCCACAATCTGGGCGTGAATCCTAGAATGTCCTGACCCCTGGCGCCACACCTTAGGAATGCTGAAACCAGCGCATCGCCTGAGACATCCTCAGAATACGTGTGTGAATGATTATGACTATGAGTGGGCCTGAGTGAGGAAGTGATGTGAGTGGGTCTGACTGAGGAACACTGAGTCTGAGCCTGAGCCTAAGTGAGTCTGAGTGTGAGTGAGTCTGGGTGTGAGTGAGTCTGAGTGCACTGAATCTGGATGAGAGTGAGCCTGAATATGAGCGGGTCTGAGTGTGAGTGAGTCTGAGCGTGAGGGAGGAGGAGAAGGAGGGAGGTAAGGAGGGTGAGGAGTCGGCGCGTTCTAACATCATGAAACCCATCTGATAAGATGGGGAGCACGACCCCGCCTTAGGATTTTAGGAAACAGAACAGGAGATGGAAAGAAGAGGGAAGAGGCAGAGGATGAAGAATATGGAGGAGGATGAGGAAGGAAGAAACAGGAGAAAGGGTGGAAGAGCAGAAAAAAAATGAGGACGAAGAGGAAGACGGAAAACAAAAATGAGGAAGAGTACGGACGGAGGGAGGCAGAACCCTGGGGCCCGGGGTGGCGAGAGGGCGCCTCGTGTTGCCGACTGGTGTTACAAGTCAGCGAGCGCTCACCTGCTGCACTTGCAGCATGATGCGCAGAGCTTTCAAATCGAAGCCTCTGCTTTGAACAATGGCCTTCTTGAGCTTCTTGTCAGCATCCGACATCTGGGGCGCGATACTCACTGCATCGAACTCGCTCTGCCTGATTTCGCGCGACAGCTCGGCCTCGATTCCGTTAAGGTGGGCCATCCCGACGATGCAAAAGATCAGTGCGTTCGGTGACGCAATCGCCACTTGCTGCAATTTGCAAGCCATGAACGTATCCCGCTCATCGACTATAACAGGATCGTTGAGCACAGCGTCGGGATCTTCCATGGATGGCTGCACTTCAGTTCTTCTTAAACAAGCTTCCCGGGTCTTTTCCAGCTCATGCATGAATTTGCGACATGCTTGGATTCGCTGCCATTCAGTACCAATCAACTTGTCTTGCACCCACTCGAGAAATCTGACTGCTGCAATCGGAAAAGAACGAGCGCCTGGAATGAGCCAAACATGTCTTGGTAGAAACGCCGAAACCACCAAACTGCAAGTTGCAAGTCCGCCACCGTGCCTTTAGCACGTAGTGGAACGCCCTGTGGGCTCATAGGGACTGCAGGTGTCAAAGAACGCCCGGGGTCACCAATTCGCCGGAAGTGCTGTGGGTTCTTGGGCGATTCCGGCGTTTGCCTCGTGGGCCTGCAGGGTGCGAAGCCCTTCCAAACCGACTCCAAGAGCCTTCCAAGAAACGCTGAAAAAGGCTCGGGAACTCTCGGTGGCCCCAGGGGACCGTCACGGGACTCCCTTGGGGGCGTGGGCGCCAATCTTTGAAGCCATCGGGGCGGGCACAAGAAGCCAAAATCATTGAAAAGCAGTCGATGCTGCTATGATTTCGCAAGCTCCGCCCTCGGGCCTCCAGAGCGCCCAAGACGGCCCCAGAGGCCCCAAAGACCCGCCCGATGAGGCCTCCGAGACCTCCAACAGGGCCAGAAGGCTCCCCGAAGACCTAAGAGGGGGAACTCGAAGTGCCATTCGGAGCCCCACCTCAAGAGAGCCCCGCAGACACCCAGCAAGCTCCCAAGAGGCCCCTCAGAGGCCCCCCGAGGCTCCCAAGAGGCCCCCAGGAGGCTCCCAAGACGCCCCCAGGAGGCCCCGAGAGAGCCCCAAAGAGGCCTGTTGGAGCCCCATGAGGCTCCCCCAGAGGCCCCGAGAGGCAACGACGAAGCATCGTGTCCTCGACCCGTGAACGGTGGGGGTGTGGGCCGAAGACTGGTGGATACAACAGGTATAACAACAGCCGTTGTCACCGCCAAGCGCCAAGCAACTCAAAGGGCCTCAACAACCAGAATTTGGTCACTTCGCCTGTCGGCACCTTGGCTGCAAGCCTGGCAGAAGTCACAGAAATTGGGCGGTCAATCAGTTCATACCGAGTTCTCGTCTTGCTTGCGAGCTGAAGCCCAGACAACATGTCTGCTCCCTCTCTGGTCAGTCCGAATTCATTCTTATGATCGCTGATCTCGCCAAGGTCTTTCAGACAATCCACTGAGCCAGCCTTTACTTGTTGAAGGACCTTTGGCAATCGTTCGTGGCAGAGTTCCACGCAAATCACCCCTGGCTTCAGAGACATGATCAAATTACGAATCTCCGCGGGATCTGATGTCGAAATGTGGGAAGATCCGAATAACAAATGATCCCGGCAAAGCAACCTAACAGCGATGTGTAGGAGCATATCTGGAAGCATTCCCCTTAAGATTCAGATAAGAATCCTGTTGTAGAATTCTGCTGTTCTCGCAGTCGTGGTC
Organism: Prorocentrum cordatum; assembly: GCA_963575745.1. Classification (NCBI taxonomy): domain Eukaryota; class Dinophyceae; order Prorocentrales; family Prorocentraceae; genus Prorocentrum; species Prorocentrum cordatum. The sequence goes on along the minus strand of CAUYUJ010008058.1, from coordinate 16,239 downwards.
GCATTCGCGATGGCAGTCGCAGTGGCAACAGCAGTCGCAGTCACAGCCTCAGCCTCAGCCTGCCTCAGCCTCAGCCTCAGCCTGCCAGCCTCAGCCTCAGCCTGCCTCAGCCTCAGCCTCAGCCTGCTCAGCCTCAGCCTCAGCCTTCAGCCTCAGCCTCAGCCTGCCTCAGCCTCAGCCTCAGCCTGCCTCAGCCTCAGCCTGCCTCAGCCTCAGCCTGCTTCAGCCTCTCAGTCTGCCTTCAGCCTCGGCCTCAGCCTCAGCCTGCCTCAGCCTCAGCCTGCCTCAGCCTCAGCCTCAGCCTCAGCCTGCCTCAGCCTCAGCCTGCCTCAGCCTCAGCCTCAGCCTCAGCCTGCCTTCAGCCTCAGCCTCAGTCTGCCTTCAGCCTCGGCCTCAGCCTCAGCCTGCCTCAGCCTCAGCCTGCCTCAGCCTCAGCCTCAGCCTCAGCCTGCCTCAGCATCAGCCTGCCTCAGCCTCAGCCTCAGCCTGCCTCAGCCTCAGCCTGCTTCAGCCAGCCTCAGCCTCAGCCTCAGCCCTCAGCCTCAGCCTCAGCCTCAGCCTCAGCCTCAGCCTCAGCCTCAGCCTCAGCCTCAGCCTGCCTCAGCCTCAGCCTCAGCCTGCAGCCTCAGCCTCAGCCCTCAGCCTCAGCCTGCCAGCCTCAGCCTGCATCAGCCTCAGCCTGCCTCAGCATCAGCCTGCCTCAGCCTCAGCCTCAGCCTGCCTCAGCCTCAGCCTCAGCCTGCTTCAGCCTCAGCCTCAGTCTGCCTTCAGCCTCGGCCTCAGCCTCAGCCTGCCTCAGCCTCAGCCTCAGCCTCAGCCTCAGCCTGCCAGCCTCAGCCTGCAGCCTCAGCCTCAGCCTGCCTCAGCCTCAGCCTCAGCCTTCAGCCTCAGCCTCAGCCTCAGCCTCAGGCCTCAGCCTCAGCCTCAGCCTCAGCCTGCATCAGCCTCAGCCTCCTCAGCATCAGCCTGCCTCAGCCTCAGCCTCAGCCTGCCTCAGCCTCAGCCTCAGCCTGCTTCAGCCTCAGCCTCAGTCTGCCTTCAGCCTCGGCCTCAGCCTCAGCCTCAGCCTCAGCCTGCATCAGCCTCAGCCTCAGCCTCAGCCTGCCTCAGCATCAGCCTGCCTCAGCCTCAGCCTCCCTGCCTCAGCCTCAGCCTCAGCCTGCTTCAGCCTCAGCCTCAGTCTGCCTTCAGCCTCGGCCTCAGCCTCAGCCTGCCTCAGCCTCAGCCTGCATCAGCCTCAGCCTCAGCCTCAGCCTGCCTCAGCATCAGCCTGCCTCAGCCTCAGCCTCAGCCTGCCTCAGCCTCAGCCTCAGCCTGCTTCAGCCTCAGCCTCAGTCTGCCTTCAGCCTCGTCCTCAGCTTCAGTCTGCCTTCAGCCTCAGCCTGCCTCAGCCTCAGCATCAGCCTGCCTCAGCATTCAAAGTGTGGCCCGGGAATGGAGTTCTGGGAACTCGAAGAACACGAAATGGCCTACAGTTGGCTCCGGGCATTCAAAATCATGCCCAGGAATGGAGTTCTGGGAACTCGAAGACCACGAAGTGGCCTACAGTTGGCTCCGGGCATTCAAAATCATGCCCAGGAATGGAGTTCTGGGAACTCGAAGACCACGAAGTGGCCTACAGTTGGCTCCGGGCATTCAAAATGTGGCCCGGGAATGGAGTTCTGGGAACTCGAAGAGCACGAAGTGGCCTACAGTTGGCTCCGGGCATTCAGAATGTGGCCCGGGAATGGAGTTCTGGGAGGTCGAAGAGCACGAAGTGTGTGACTGTTTGCGAAAAACGAGGTTCCCCGGAAATCCCCAACAGCCCCCCAACGGCCCCCCAACGGCTCCCCAACGGCTGCCCAGACCCCCCTGTGGAGTAATGTGCTGCTCTCTTTTGACACTACTAGAAACCTATCAGTCTTCGCTGTTAGGTAATCAAACGATCTCCCATGAGGTAGGTGAGTACTCCCTTCTTGATGTGAGATTGCTCCTAGAGGGCCTCGGAATCCCCACAGAGCGCCAGGCCTGACCATAATCTAATGAGTGAAATGGACTGCAGTGTCACTAGCAACTCCTGAACCAAGCACGGCTGTCGCGGAAGGAATATAAAATGTGACCCGAGACTAACCTAGTGAAAACTCAGAGAAATCAGTGTGTGTGTGTGACGGTTGTGTCAGGGAATTGAAAGTTGAGATGTGACAGGTCGACAAGGACACTGTGTATGAGTGTTGCATGATAGTGAGAGAACGAGTGTTGCCCAGGAGTGTCGCCCAGATATGAAGTTCTGAGAGGTCACAGAGCACAAAGTGTGTGACTGTCGCGTGGGATTACTCTGAATGTATCCCGGGATTGCCGTTCCAGACAGCCAGATAGCCCGGCGTGTATACCTGTTGTGTGCGATTTTTCCAAATGTAGCCTGGGAATGGCGTTCTGGGAGGTCTCGGAGCACGAAGTGTGTGACTCTTGCATCCTGTTATTCCGAATGTGGCCTGGGAATGGGGTTCTGGGATGCCAAAGAGCTCGAAATGTGTGACTGCTGCATCCCGTTAATCAGAATGTGGCCCGGGAATGGAGTTCTGGGGTGTCAAGTACGAGGAATTGTGTGACTGTTGCGTCCGGCTATTCCGAATGTGGCCCGGGAATGGCGTTCTGGGAGGTCAAGGAGCACCAAGTGTGTGACTGTTGCATCCGGTTATTCAGAATGTGGCCTGGGAATGGGGTTCTGAGAGGTCGACGAGCACGAAGTGTGTGACTGTTGGTGAAAAACGAGCCCGGCACAGGCCTGCTTCAGCCTCAGCCTCAGTCTGCCTTCGGCCTCGGCCTCAGCCTCAGCCTGCCTCAGCCTCAGCCTGCATCAGCCTCAGCCTCAGCCTCAGCCTGCCTCAGCATCAGCCTGCCTCAGCCTCAGCCTCAGCCTCAGCCTGCCTCAGCCTCAGCCTCAGCCTGCTTCAGCCTCAGCCTGAGTTTGCCTGCAGCCTCGGCCTCAGCCTCAGCCTGCCTCAGCCTCAGCCTGCCTCAGCCTCAGCCTCAGCCTCAGCCTGCCTCAGCCTCAGTCTGCCTCTGCCTCAGCCCTCCTCAGCCTCAGCCTGCATCAGCCTCAGCCTCAGCCTCAGCCTGCCTCAGCCTCAGCCTGCATCCGCTCAGCTTCAGCCTCAGCCTGCCTCAGCATCAGCCTGCATCAGCCTCAGCCTCAGCCTGCCTCAGCCTCAGCCTCAGCCTGCTTCAGCCTCAGCCTCAGTCTGCCTTCAGCCTTGGCCTCAGCCTCAGCCTGCCTCAGCCTCAGCCTGCATCAGCCTCAGCCTCAGCCTCAGCCTGCCTCAGCATCAGCCTGCATCAGCCTCAGCCTCAGCCTGCCTCAGCCTCAGCCTCAGCCTGCTTCAGCCTCAGCCTCAGTCTGCCTTCAGCCTCGGCCTCAGCCTCAGCCTGCCTCAGCCTCAGCCTGCATCAGCCTCAGCCTCAGCCTCAGCCTGCCTCAGCATCAGCCTGCCTCAGCCTCAGCCTCAGCCTGCCTCAGCCTCAGCCTCAGCCTGCTTCAGCCTCAGCCTCAGTCTGCCTTCAGCCTCGGCCTCAGCTCAGCCTGCCTCAGCTCAGCCTGCAGCCTCAGCCTCAGCCTCAGCCTCAGCAGCCTCAGCCTGCCTCAGCAGCCTTGCCTCAAAAAATGTGGCCCGGGAATGGAGTTCTGGGAACTCGAAGAACACGAAGTGGCCTACAGTTGGCTCCGGCATTCAAAATCATGCCCAGGAATGGAGTTCTGGGAACTCGAAGACCACGAAGTGGCCTACAGTTGGCTCCGGGCATCCAAAATGTGGCCCGGGAATGGAGTTCTGGGAACTCGAAGACCACGAAGTGGCCTACAGTTGGCTCCGGGCATTCAAAATGTGGCCCGGGAATGGAGTTCTGGGAAGGTCGAAGAGCACGAAGTGTGTGACTGTTGCATCCGGTTATTCAGAATGTGGCCTGGGAATGGGGTTCTGAGAGGTCGACGAGCACGAAGTGTGTGACTGTTGGTGAAAAACGAGCCCGGCACAGGCCCGGCACCCTGCCGGCCGGCAACTCCCAACGCCTGCCCGGACCCCCCTGTGGAGTGATCTGTGAGCTCTTTTGAGTCAACTAGAAACCTATCAGTCTACGCTGTTAGGTAATATCTGTGAGCTCTTTTGAGTCAACTAGAAACCTATCAGTCTACGCTGTTAGGTAAATATCGGCCTGCCTGTGCTGGACAAAACGCAGCTGCTTGTTCGCGACGAGCTTCTGAAGCTGCTCGGAAATTGTCAAGGATTTCGGTCGGTGCAATTTACGCAAAATCGGCGAAGCAAATCGGAAAGGAGCAGTTGAAGCTCCCCCAAACTTCGGCCATGGCATCACTACAAAACCGCTGGCTCGGCTTAGGATGCAAGCGACTAGCACGTAGTGCATAAGATATTCGAGCCCGAATGGCTGTGCCTTGTGGATGGTGTGGGGACGTCTTGGGGTCGTTTGGGGCATGCCTTGGGGTAGTCCTGGGTGCTCTTGGAATGGTCGGGGCGGCCTGGGGGCGTCTGGGGGGCACCCTGGTGCCGTCCTGAGGACGTTCTGGAACCATCTTGGGGCAATTTGGGGGCCGTTTTGGGACGGTGTGACGGCGTCTTTCGAGCTCTGGGGCTGTCTTGGGGGCACCAGGCGCCCAGGCAGCTCAAATTTGTCGCGGCGGCAACGCGCCTAACCTGTGCACTGCCCCGACGGCACAGGAAGAGATACGGAGAGGGCGAGGAGGGAAAGAAGGGAGGGGAGGGGGAGGCAAGAGGGGAAGGAGGGAGGGAGAGGGAGAGAAAAGGCGGCAGGGTGCAGCCGCCGAAACACCAGCCGCCGAAACACCAGCCAACGTCCGCCAGACTGACGATGCCGAGATCTACGTTTGGGGGGCGCGCTCCGAGTCCGACCAGGCCAGGAGCCTGGGAGGCTCCCGACCTTCACCTCCCAGAGCGTCGCCAACGTCGAGCATTTTACCCACACGCGCATATCCTGGCGGGCCTATGTTTCATTGCCACTGCGATCAGAGGCGGTCGACATGCGGTTGCGATATGCTGCGCGAGGCGGCGGTCGTGCCGAACGAAGCACTGCCATAGGTCAGCGGTCCCTGGCCCATGGAGGCGGTAGCGAAAAATACCTCACACACTTTCGAATGAGCATGAGGGCGAAGATACGGACTGAGGAGGAGGAGGAGGAGGAGCAGAAGGAGGAGGAGGAGAAGGAGGAGGAGGAGATGGAGGAGGAGGGAGGAGGGAGGAGGGAAGAAGAGCCAGGCACGGACAGCTCGGGGACCGTGGCGGCCCTGCCCGCTCCGAGGGGCCCGGGATCCAGAACCCCACAGGCGGCCAAGAACAGCGGTCAAGCCCGGGTTGCCTTTGGGCCGTCTTGGCCGACACCGCGTGGGCCTCTGGCCCCCAGGCCCCAGACTTTTTCAGTACGGTCGGACCTAGGACAGAAGAATACCCTTCAAAAACATGAACCCCCCCGCTGGTCAAACCACCCCAAACCATGAGATCATTCGAGGGTACCCTCCCCCAGGATGCAAAAGAACATTAGAGTTAAGTCGGGCCTGTCCCCCTACAGGGGGATTTTCGACGAAAAACTAAAAATACCCAAAATAATCAAATAATCCAAAAATAGTCAGGGGACTATCTTTAAAAAATATGTTTTGACCTTTTCGGGGTATGTTTGGGGTATCTTTTGTTTTTCGTCGAAAATCCCCCTGTAGGGGGACACGCCCGACATAACATTAGTGCACCCTCCCCGAACCGACCTCAATCTTCTACCTCAGCCCGACCGTGCGGGGTCCCCTGAGCTCTGGTCCACTTCCTGGGGACTGGCTGTTCGCCCCGGACCCGTTTGTTGACGGTCCTGGGCCCGGGCGAGGACCCCCAGACGACGAACACGAAGAAAATCACACCAGCCCTTTGGGCGACAGGTGGTCTAAGGGTGACCTCTTCTTCCTGACAATCCTGTGGTGTTGGGCCCTCGCTTTGAAGAGACAGCGGCCCGCGCTCCTCCTCCTCCCGCTGCCCCCCCCTCCCTCCCCTTGCTCCTCCGATCCCTGCCTCTGCCCTCCGAACCAGTCAACCATTTTGGCACACCCCTCACAAGCTTCGTGGCCCCAGAGGGATCCCCACCGAAGGCCCACATGCCAGCGTTCGCATGAGCCCACCGTACCCCCACCGAAGGCCCAAATGCCAGCGTTCGTATGCGCCCACCGCACCCATCTTGGCACACACCTCACACGCGTCGTGGCCCCATAGGGAGCCCCACCGAAGGCCCAAATGCCAGCGTTCGGATGCACCCACCGCACCCATTTGGACACACCATTTCACACGCTTCGCGGCCCCACACAGAGCCCCACCGAAGGCCCACATGCCAGCGTTCGCATGCGCCCACCGCACCCACTTTGGCACGCCCCTCACACGCTTCGTGGCCCCATAAGGAGCGCCACCGAGAGCCAACATGCCACCGTTCGCATGCGCCCACCGCACCCATTGTTGGCACACCCTTCACACGTTTCGTGGCCCCACAAGGAGCCAGACCGAAGGCCCAAATGCCAGCGTTCGCACGCGTCCACCCCGCCCAATTGTGGCACGCCCCTCGCACCTTTCGGGCCCTCATAAGGACCCCCACCGAAGGCCCAAGTGTCAGCGTCCACATGCGCCCACCGCCCCCATTGTGGCAGGCCCCTCACACGTTTCGACGCTCCATAGGGAGCCCCACCGAAGGCCCAAATGCCAGCGTTCGCATACACCCATCGGAGCCATGTTGGCACACCCCTCACACGTTTCGTGGCCCGAAGGCCAAAAATGCCAGCGTTCGCATGCGCCCACCGCGACCATTCTGGCACTCCTTTCAGACGCTTCGTGGACAAACAGGGAGCCCCACCGAAGGCCCACATGCCAGCGATCGCATGCGCCCACCGCACCCATTTTGGAACGCCCCTCACACGCCTCGTGGCCCATAGGGAGCCCCACCGAAGGCCCAAATGCCAGCGTTCGGATGCACCCACCGCACCCATTTTGGCACACCCCTTTCACACGCTTGGTTGCCCCATAGGGAGCTCCACCGAATACGGTGCATACGACGACGGTACCCACAACTGCAGATGGTTGGGTTTTTCGTCCGGCTAATTTCTTCAAACCCCCTCTTCCCTTCGGGCAGGGTAACCATCCCCCTCCCCCCCAGTAGGTTTTGGAGAGGTTTCGCGAGGTGTCGGAGGCTCCTTTTTCGGCCAGTGGGAGGGCCATTTTCTGACACCCCTCACAAGAATCGTGGCCCCCGAGGGGGGGACGCACATCGAGGAACCCCTCTCTTTTGACCGACCGCCTCCAAGATGGCCCCAAGAATAGGCCCCAAAAGGGTCCCACGAGCGCCCTGAGAGGCCCCAAGAGGGCCCCAAGAGGCCCCCGAGAGACCCCAAGAGGCCCCCGAGCGGCCTCAGAGAGCCCAAGATGACCTCCAAGATGGTTCAAGATAGCCCAAATTCGCTCAGGATGACTCTAAAGATGCTCCAAGAGACCCCAAGACCGCTCCAAGACGGCTCCTCCTCTTCCTCCTCCTCCTCCTCCTCCTCCTCCTCCTCCTCCTCTTCTTATTCGTCTTATTATTATTCTTATTATTCTTATTGGTATTATTATTCTTCTTATTATTCTTCGTATTCGTATTATTTTTCTTATTATTATTATTCAGATTATTCTTTTTCTTATTCGTATTATTCTTCTTCTTCTTATTCGTATTATTATTCTTAGTCTTATTATTATTATTCTTATTATTCTTAATAGTCTTCTTATTTTTCTTATTCTTATTATTCTTCTTCTTATTATGATTATTATTCTTCTTCTTCTGCTTATGCCTCTTCTTTATATTATTCTTATTATTATTCTTAGTATTCTTATTCTTCTTCTTATTATTATTATTCTTGTTATTATTATTATTCTTATTATTCGTCTTCTTCTTATTCTTCTTCTTCGTCGTATTATGTTTCTTCTTCTTATTATTATTATTAGTTTTCTTCTTAGTCTTCTTATTATTCTTATTAGTATTCTTCTTATTATTAGTATTCTTATTCGTATTATTCTTATTCTTATTATTCTTATTCGTCTTCTTCTTATTATTATTATTCTTATTATTCTTTTCATGCTTCTTATTATTCTTCTTCGTATGCGGCTTCTTCTTCTTATTATTCTTCTTATTCTTATTATTCTTATTATTATTATTATTATTCTTATTCTTCTTATTATTATTCTTATTATTATTCTTCTTATTATTATTATTATTCTTCTTCTTCTTCTTCTTCCTCCTCCTCCTCCTCCTCCTCCTCCTCTCCTCCTCCTCCTCCTCCTCCTCTCTCCTGCCTCCTCCTCCTCCTCCTCCTCCTCCTCCTCCTCCTCCTCCTCCTCATCCTCCGTCCTCCTCCTCCTCCTCCTCCTTTTCCCCCCCCTTCCCCCCTCCTCCTCCTCCTCGCTCCTCCTCCTCCTCCTCCATCCTGCCTCCTCCTCCTCCTCTCCTCCTCCTCCTCCTCCTCCTCCTCTCCTCCTCCTCCTCCTCCTCTCTCCTCCTCTCCTCCTCCTCCTCCTCCTCCTCCTCTCTACCTCCTCCTGCCTCCTCCTCCTCCTCCTCGTCCTCACTCCTTCCTCGCTCCCTCCTCCTCCTCCTCCTCCTCCTCCTCCTCCTCCTCCTCCTCCTTCCTCCTCCTCCTCCTCCTCCTCCTCCCTCCTCCTCCTCCTCCTCCTCCTCCTCCTCCTCCTCCTCCTCCTCCTCCTCCTCCTCCTCCTTCCTCTCCTCCTCCTCCTCCTCCTCCCCTCCATCCTCCTCCGCCTCCTCCTCACTCCTCCTCCTCCTCCTCCTCCTCCTCATCCTCCTCCTCCTCCTCCTCCTCCTCCCTCACTCCTCTCCTCACTCCTCCTCCTCCTCCTCTTCCTTCTTCTCCTCCCTCTTCGCCCCCCCCCCCCCCCCCGCGTGGGCCCAGAGATGGCCCCAACACGCCGTCCAGGCCAGCCTCCCTCGCTGTTTGACTATGCGTGTCTCTTCCTCTCTCCCCCCGTCAGCTCTCATGGGCATCGTTTCTGGATGGGCTGGTGGGGATACTTGTCAGCGGCCGTAGACGAGCGCGCCAGCGGCGAGTCCAGTCAGAGCGGAGCGCGCAAAGACGAATTAACCTAAAGCGGTGGGCCGGGGCCTCACGCAGCACCTCGGCGGCGGGCCGGCGAGTGGAAAAGGCAGGCAGTAGGCTGGATACCAGTACTGCCAGGGTGCACGCATGCAACGCGTCGGAGGCAGCAGGCGGCCAGGGTAACCGGCGACCAGGGAAAGCTGCGGACGGGAATTAGTTGCAAGGGCGCAAGCCCCCGGACTACTGCAAAGGTACCAGGGTGGCCGCACCCAAGTGAACCGACTGTCGGAGGTCGAATTGGGTGCCCAAAATGGGCGTGAGCATCGGCAAGCTGCGAGGTACCAGGGTGGCCGCGGGCTAAAGGGTCTAACAGCAGCAACACGCACAAGTGCGAAGAGCAGTCAAGCTGCAGCGCGGCCAAAATGGCGCGGGGGCACCACGAAAGCGACCGTGGGAAGCTCGGGGAACCAAGCCGTGACCCAGGGCCAGACGGGTGCAAGAGGTGGCGCCAGCGAAGTCGCGCACCAGAAGCCCTGAATAGGGAACACATGCCCGCAGTCAGCACACCGGTGGTGGCGACAGACGTACACGGACACCGCGGGGAGAACTCCAGTACTGAAACCAGGGTTGCAACCGCGGCGAGGCGAGAACACGGGACGTCTAGGCTGGACCACAGACGTCCATAGGCCCCACCAAGGGGGAGGAAAACCGCGACGAGGGCGGAAAAGCGAGAAAGCCAGGGCCGGTGGGGAACGACACCACCGAACTGACTGGGAGACCGGGAGCCCAGCCGAGGGGGGGGGGACACCCCGACACGGCAGGGCGCCCGGGGGCGCGGGGGAGGGACGCGCCAAGAGTGAAAACACCTACAGCAGGCCGAGGGCCGATGGGGGACAGGTGGACCACGGCCCCAGCGTTAGTCCACGAGCCAATAGTGTCAGCAGTCCGCTGCCCGTGTTCCCAAGGGCGGGGAGCAGCGGGGGCTGGGCAGGGAGTGGCACCAGGGAAGGAGCACTGCCTGCAAGTCCGACGACGGCCACAGCGAGTACTGCAGCAGTCGTGTCGAGGGTGAAACAAACGGGGGCCGCCGTCGGTGACCCCCGCCCAAGCCACCACCCATTCGAGAGGTCGGAGATCCATACCAGGGGTGGCAAACGGCCACTGCGTGCCATCTACGAACGAAAGTGAGGAACCATTGGCCTAACGGGCCCTGTTTTAGGTGAGAAGTGCGATAATATCGAACCGCGCTCCTTCCTGGCCTGACGGGCCCTGTTTCAACTGAAGAATCAAAGGCACAACCACGGCGAGCCCGGCAAGCCTGAGGGACCTGCGCCACTTGGAAAGTACGACTGCGGCTGGTGGGGATACGCGAAGCGGCAAGAATTATCCTGGCGAAGGGCCCAACCTTGTGAAGCTGCGGGTGCCGCAAGGCAAATGAGAAGAAGCCGACATGGGGCGGGTGCGCCATGCGGACCCTGCCGCTGGGTCCTCAAGTGGAGCTCCCTATGGGGCCACGGCACGTGCGAGGGGTGAGCTGCAACGGATGCGGGTACGCCGTGCGGACCCTGCCGCTGGGGCCGTCGGTGGAGCTCCCTATGGGGCCACAAAACGTATGAGGGGTTGTGCCGAATCGGATGCGGGTACGCCATGCGGACCCTGCCGCTGTGGCCTCCGGTGGGGCTCCTTATGGGGCCACGAAACGTGTGAGGTGTGCCGAATCGGATGCGGGTACGCCATGCGGACCCTGCCGCAAAGGCCTCCGGTGGAGCTCCATATGGGGCCACGTCACGCGGTTAGGGTGAGCCGCAACGGATGAGGGCACGCCATGCGGACCCTGCCTCGAAGGCCTTCGGTGGAGCTCCCTATGGGGCCAAGAAACATGTGAGAGGCGTGCCGAATCGCATGCGGTACGCCATGCGGACCCTGCCGCTGTGGCCTTCGGTGGAGCTCCTTATGGGGCCACGAAACGTGTGAGGGGTGTGCTGAATCGGGTGTGGGTACGCCCTGCGGACCCTGCCGCTGGGACCTTCAGTGGAGCTCCCATCAGGGTCACGAAACGTGTGAGGGGTGCGCCGAATCGGGCGAGGGCACGCCATGCGGACCCTGCCTCGAAGGCCTTCGGTGGAGCTCCCATCGGGGCCACGAAACGTGTGAGGGATGTGCCGACATGGGCGCAGTCACGGCATGCGGACCCTGCTGCGAGGGCCTTCGGTGGAGCTCCGTATGGGGCCACGAAACGTGTGAGGGGCGTGCCGAAGCGGATGCGGGCACACCATGCAGACCCTGCCGCTGGGGCCTTCGGTGGAGCTCCCCATGGAGCCACAAAACGTGAGGGGTGTGCCGAATCGGTTGCGGGTATGCCATGCGGACCCTGCTGCTGGAGCCTTCGGTGGAGTTCCACTCGGGGCCACGAAGTGTGTGAGGGATGTGCCGAATCGGGTACGGGTGCGCCATGCGGACTCTGCCGCGAAGGCCTTCGGTAGAGCCCCCCATGGAGGCCCATGGAGCCACGGAAAGTGTGAGGGGTATTCCGAAATTGGTGCGGTGACGCCATGCGCACCCTGCTGCTGGGGCGTTCGGTGGAGCTCCGTATGGGGCCACGAAGCGTGTGAGGCGTGTGCAGATTCGGGTGCGGGTACGCCATGCGGACCCTGCCGCGAAGGCCTGTCGCGGAGCTCCCTATGGGCCCACGGAACGTGTCAGGGGAATGCCGAATCAGGCACGGGTGCGGCATGCGGACCCTGCTGCGGGGGCCTTCAGTGGAGCTCCCATCGGGGCCACGAAACGTGTGAGGGATGTGTCGAAATTGGTGCGGCGACGCCATGCGGGCCCTGCCACGAAGGGCGTCGGTGGAGTTCCCCGTGTAGCCACGAAACGTAAGAAGGGTGTGCTGAATCGGGTGCGGGCACGCCATGCGCACCCTGCAGCGAAGGCCCTCAGTGGAGCTCCATGTGTGGCTACGAAACGTGTGAGGGGTGTGCCGAAGCGGGTGCGGGTGCGCCATGCGGACCCTGCCGCTGGGGCCTTCGGTAGAGCTCCCCATGGGGCCACAAAAAGTGTGAGGGGTGTGCCCGAGAAACGACATACGGAGGGCAGAGGCAAAGATGAGGGAGGAGGGAGGAGGGGGTGGAGGAGAGGAGGAGGAACGCGGTGCGCTCTCTTCAAAACGAGGACCCAACACCACAGGATTGTTGGCAAATTACCCTGGCGAAAGACCCACCCATATGCAGTTGTGAGCATCGCACTTGTGAGAGAAATTAGCCTGGCGAAGGACCCAACCAGATGCAGTTGTGAGCACCGTCGTTGTACGCAACGCATTCGGAGGAGCTCCCTATTGGGCCACGAAACGCGTGAGGGGTGTGCCAAAAATTGTGCGGTGGGCGCATGCGAAAGCAGCCACTGGGGCCGCCGGTGGAGTTCCCGATGAGGTCATGAAACGTGTGAGGGGTGTGCCGAAATAGGTGCTGTGGGCGCATGCGAACGTAGCCAGGCCGTCGGTGGAGCAGCCACCATGCGGACGGGGTCGCTGTAACCTTTGGTGGAGCTGCCCATAGGGTCACGACACGTCTTGGGGGTATGCAGATATGGGGCGGCGCCGTCATGCGGACGGCGCAACTGGGACCTTAGGTGGAGCCCCCTTGTTGGGGGCACAAAACGTGTGCGGGGTGTGGGGCGGCGCCGCCATGCGGACGGCGCCACTGGGACCTTAGGTGTAGCTCCCTGTGGGGCAACGGAACGAGAAAGGAGTGTGCCAAAATGGGGTGGCGCCGCCATGCAGACGGCGCCACTGGGACCTTAGGTGTAGCTCCCTGTGTGGCCACGAAACGTGCGAGGGGTGTATCGACATGAAGCGGCGCCGCCATGATGATGATGATGACGATGATGATGATGGCGATGCTGATGATGATGATGATGATGATGACGATGATGATGATGATGATGATGATGATGATGATGATTATGATTATGATTAAGATGATGAGGATGATGATGATGGGGGAGGAAGGAGGGGGATTATTATTACGATGATGACGGCGACGACGACGATGATGATGATGGTGATGATGCTGATGGTGGTGGTGATGATGATGGTGATGACGATGATGATGATGATGATGGTGGTGGTGGTGGTGCTGATGATGATGATTATGATGATGATGAGGATGATGATGATGATGGTAGTGATGATGATGATGATGATGATGATGATGATGATGATGATGATGATGATGATGATGATGATGATGATGATGATGATGATTATGATGATGAGGATGATGATGATGGGGGAGGAAGGAGGGGGAGGAATGGGAAGAGGGAGGAGGAGGAGTGCGGAGTAAGGAGGAGCGGGACGCGGGGCTGTCTCTTTAAAACGAGGGCCCAACACCACAGGATGGCTTGGAAAAAACACGCCTTCGGTAGAGCTCACGATCGGGCCACGAAACGCGTGAAGGGAGCGCAGCAACGAGGCGAACCCGCCATGAGGGCGCTGCCGCTGGGGCCGCCCGCAAGGGGCGGATGTCAGACGAAACGGGTTACATGCTGATGTAACCCGTTGCGGCTGACAGGCACCGGGAGAAGCGGGAGAAGACATACGGGCGCGGAATGCGAACGCAGCCACTGGGGCCTTCGGTGGAGCTTCTTATGGGGCCACGAAACGTGTGAGGGGTGTGCCAAAGTGAGGGGGGTGGGGCGGCATGCGAACGCACACACTGGGGCCCTTCGGTGGAGCTCCCTATGGGGCCACCAAACGTGTGAGGGGTGTGCCAAAGTGAGGAGGTGGCGGCATGCAAACGCAGCCACTCAGGCCTCACGTATAGCTCCGTATGGGACAACGAAACGTGTGAGGGGTGTGCCAAAGTGAGGGGGGTGGCGGTATGCTTCGGTAAAGCTCCCTATGGGGCCACCGCACGTGTGAGGAGTGTGCCAGAGTGAGGGGGGTGGCGGCATGCAAAAACAGCCGCTGGGGCTTTCGGTGAGCCCCGATGGGGCCACGAAACGCTGTACTGGGCGGGGAAGCGCATGTGAACGCAGGCCTGCGGTGGAGCCCCCTATCGGGCCACGAAACGTGTAAGGGGTGTGCCAAGGTGGAGGGGTGGCGGGATGTAAACGCAGACAATGTGGCCTTCGGTGGAGCCCCCTTTGGGGCCACGAAACGTGTGAGGGGTGTGCCAAAATAAAAGAGGTGGCGGCATGTGAGGGCAGCCACTCAGGCCTTACGTATAGCTCCCTATGGGGCCACGAAGCGTGCGAGGGATGTGCCAAAGTGAAGGGGGGGGGAGTGGCATGCGAACGCAGCCACTGGGACCTTCGGTGGCGCTCGCTACCGGGCCACGAAACGTGCGAGAGGTGGGCCAAAATGAAAGGGGTGGCGGCATGCGAACGCAGCCACTGGGACCTTCGGTGGAGCTCGCTACGGGGCCACGAGGCGTGCGAGGGGTGTGCCAAAGTGAGGGGCAGCCACGGAGGCATTGGGCGGAGCTCCCTATGGGACCAGGAAACGCGCGAAGGGGTGTGCCAAAGTGAGGGGTGTGACGGGAGGAGGAGCAGAAGGAGGAGGATGAGAGGAGAGGGAGAGGAGAGAGAGGAAGAGGAAGAGGAGAGGAGAGGAGAGGAGAGGAGAGGAGGAGAGAGAGGAGAGGAGGGAGAGGATAGGAGAGGAGAGGAGAGCGAAGGAGAGGAGAGGAGAGGAGAGGAGAGGCGAGGCGAGGCGAGGCGAGGCGAGGCGAGGCGAGGCGAGGCGAGGCAACGCGAGGCGAGGCGAGGCGAGGCGAGGAGAGGAGAGGAGAGGAGAGGAGAGGAGGAGAGAGGAGAGGAGAGGAGAGGAGGGGACGCGGGGAGTGTCTCTTCAATGTGAGGACCTAACACAATATAAAGGTTGGGGAACGAAAACATGATCCTGGCGAAGAGCCCAACCATGTGAAGTTGTGAATATCGCCGTTGTGGGCATCGCCTTCGGTGGATGGCGTGCCGAAATGGGGCGGGGACGCATGCGGGTGCAGCCTTAGGGGTCTTCGGTGGAGCTTCCCTCGGGGCCACGAGGCGTGTGAGGGGTGTGCCGAAATGGAGATGGGCCGCCATGCGAACGTCACCAGTGGGGCCTTCGGTGGAGCTCCTTATGGGGCCACGTAACGCTGTACTGGGCGGGGAAGCGCATGTGAACGCAGGCCTTCGATGGAGCCCCCTTATGGGGCCACGAAACGTGCGAGGCGTGTGCCAAAGTGGAGGGGTGTCGGCATGTCAACGCAGCCACCAGGGCCTTCGGTGGAGCCCCCTTATGGGCCCGCGAAACGTGTGCGGGGTGCGCCAGAGTGAGGGGGTGGCGGCATGCAAACGCAGCCACTGTGGGCTTCGGTGGAGCCCCCATATGGGGCCACGAAACGTGTGAGGGGTGTGCCAAAGTGGAAGGGTATCGGCATGTCAACGCAGCCACCACGGCCTTCGGTGGAGCCCCCTATTGGACCACGAAACGTGTCAGGGGTGTGCCAAAGTAGAGGGGTGGCGGCATGCAAACGCAGCCACTGGGGCCTTCGGTGGAGCCCTCTATGGGGCCACGAAACGTGCGACGGGTGTGCCAAAATGAAGGGGTGACTGAGGACTGAGGAGGGAGAAGGGGGAGGAGGAGAGGAGGAAAGGAGGAGAGGAGGAGAGGAGGAGAGGAGGAGGAGACGCGGGGACCGTCTCTTCAAAACGAAGACCCAACACCACAAGATGGTTGGGAAAAACATCCACTGAGATCCGACGTTGCTAAACAAACGCCACCGATGTCCCAGAGCCCATTATTATGCTGCATCGGTCGAGCCGGATCCATCTGCGAGGGTCCGGGGGGGCGAGGTAATGCGAAAAACGCCCGACTCGAAACGACTCCCACGCCAGGACCCCAGGGCTTTCAGCAGGTTTGAGGTCTGGGCCTCTAAAGGATCTGCCTGGACTGCCACTGGTCGGGGGCAGCACCACGGCTCAGGCCCTCCGAGGCGCCCCGAGGAGGCATCCTTGGCGCCGCGGCCCCTCCTGGGCGCTCCCGGGCGCT
Source organism: Prorocentrum cordatum (assembly GCA_963575745.1). Taxonomy (NCBI): domain Eukaryota; class Dinophyceae; order Prorocentrales; family Prorocentraceae; genus Prorocentrum; species Prorocentrum cordatum. The sequence continues at coordinate 97 of CAUYUJ010008058.1, read as the reverse complement.
CCTGGGAGCCTCCCAGAGCGCGCTGGAGCGAGTTGCCCGCATCCTGTGGCGAAATGGGGTCCTCCTTCCCTTCTCCTCCTCCTCCTCCTCCTCCTCC